>JBBPCS010008432.1:15680-29519 GCA_037974645.1 Hollardia meadi | reverse complement strand
TTTTAATGAATTGTGACGTTTTTACATGTTTTACAATGTCTCGACCTTTTTGGAATTGGGTTTGAGCTTAACGCTAATGTCTGCATGCCAACATGCTCACAATAAAAATGTTAACACTTCTAATGTTACTTCTACTAAGTTTAGCAAATGTAATGTCTACCAAGTACACCATCCTAATTTTACGTGTTGGCATGCTAACATTTTCTTAATCAGCACTTAACACAAAGTACAGCTGAGGTTAGCTTTGCAGGCATTTCTTCATAAACCAAAGAATTGGACAAATTAAAAAGTTGACCTTATTATAGCTCGAGATGAAAAGTTACGGGATCATCAAAAATACTACGAATCATAGGAAACATTAATGTCAGAACCAAATTTCAGGGCAAACCATCCACTAGTCTTGGAGATGTTTTACTGTTTTTCAGTAAAACATTTGGGGGGTTGACATTGTCAACTTTTCATTGTCATTTTTGCATAAACTTTTCATGGTAATCCATCCAAAGGTTTTTGAGATATTTCAGCTTAGACCAAAGCGGTGGACCAACCAACATTGCCATCCGTAGAGCCATGCCACTAGCATGGCTGAAAACCTTTTTTATCATTACTTATTTTCCAGTTAAACCGAGTTTGCTTCTTTGATGACAAATGTGATCTTTTGTAAACTCTTGGACAATCAGCGGGAAGCAGATGAGCGTCACAATGAAAGAAATCACCGTATCCACTTGAATAGCACTGGTTTCTGTCCAATGTGTAGAATTTTCTTTGTAATAACGAAGTGGGAGGAATACTAGGAAGCCATATGTGATTTCACTGAGTGATTGTGAAAGTTGATTTGAAACTGAACAAAGAGTTAATGAAGTTTACCTAATGATATGACAGGCCTTGTTTCAGAGACATCTGATCGGAAAATGACATTTCAGACCGACACATTCTGCCTTGAAAGGATTTCATCAAAGCCCCTGTGAGTGAGGGCTGATCCCAGGCAAATAGCATGGAGAAAGGAAAGGATGAGAGAGAGTGAGAGAGCGAGAGAGAGAGAGAGAGAGAGGGGGGGGGGGGGACGGAGAGGGATAACTGAGGAAAGGAAGAGAACAGAATGAGAGAGAAAAAAGAGCATCCTGACATCTGAGAGACCACATTAACTCTCTGAATAGGTGTGATATTATAATCAAATTGGCAGTGGGTTCTTTGTTCTCCTCCGGCCCTTCACTAGTGCTCACTCTCAGCACCAAACCACTGGCTATTCTTCAGGCCTCTTTTCAAATGCTTAGAGAAATTATGACAGACATAAAAGGGCTTAGCAAAGAAAATCCAACCCAAAGTTATATAAATACCCACGAGTGACAGTATTTTTATTTATTATTTCTCTCACCTTTCTACCTTCGTTTGCTTCATCTTTCTAAATGGTAAATGTCCTGCATTTATATAGCACTTTTCTAGTCAGCTTGACCACTCAAAGCGCTTTACACTACAAGTCAGCATTTACCCATTCACACCCATTCATACACTGGTGGCAGTGACTACCTTGCAGGGTGCCACCTGCTCATCAGAAGCGGTGACACACATGCACTCACACACCGATGGCGCAGCATCGGGAGCAATTTGGGATTCAGTATCTTGCTCAAGGATACTTCGACATGTAGACTACAGGAGCCGGGGATCTTACCACCAACCCTCTGGGCGACCGCTCTACCACCTGAGCCACAGACCCCCCCACTCTTTCATTTTTTCTTCCAGTGGAGAGCTCCTCTTGCTAAAATTAATACATTTTCTTTGGCTTTGTGATTGAATGGCATTATTATGTCGCTTTTAAACTGTGTGTTTGGAGGCCTCTAAAAGGTGTCTTATGAGAGTGTGTTTTATGGATGTTTATGTGAAACCCCTTGAGATTGTTTCTTCCGGTGTTTCCATCCATCATTGTCAAAGCCCATTCATACTCATCTTCTCCCTCTTGTGGGGCGTGTGTACACTAATATTTCTGAAGCTTTGGGACTGAAAGCCTATTCTCTGAGAGCATCACAGGACAGATCCTTGTTCTGTACACAATATTTCAAAGCTTATGTGGAGTTGGTATAAGGCTTAGGCATGTCTGAGTTAATCAAATCGAATGAGTATCTATTCACTTGATTTGACTTCTACAACCATGCAGCCAAACAGCTGTGTTTTGAGCTAAATGCTCAAATGCACCCTACTGACATTCACACTACATGCTAACATGCTCAGAGTGAGAATTCTAACATGCTGATGTATGGCAGGTATAATGTTCACTATGTTCACTACCTTAGCTTAATGTGTGAGGATGCTTACATTTGCTAATTAGCAGTAAACAAAATAGTACAACTGAGTCTAAAGGGAATGTTATTAGTTTTGCAGGTATTTGGTAGCAAAACAAAGTTGGACAAATACAAATTTTGACAATAGATGTAAAGTTAAGGGTATGAGCTGCTCATTTTTATTGGGATATATGAAATTTTAATGTAAATCAATCCAATGGTTGTTAAGACATGTCACTCAAAACCATAAATGTCAATTACACGTTGGTCAGTAGGATACACAATCTAGAAACCATGGATGTTTGTACCAAATTTTTGCCAGTGTATGTTAAGATCATTGACTGTATATAAATTTGGACATGAAAGCTCCCCAAAAGTAAAGACAAAACATCTTATTCGCCCCCTGATGCATGGCTGCAGTATCATAAATCCCACCCCTTCCATGTTAGCAGATGGGTTGTGTGCCAAACTAAAATATCAAAATACATGTCAAAAAATGTTTTCCCTTAAGATGGATTCTGCCATTTTAGGTAGTTCTTATCATGCTGATCTACACCGATCAGCCATAACATTATAACAACCTGCCTAATATTGTGTAGGTCCCCCTTTTGCCAACCTAAAGCCGCCAAAACAGCTCTGACCCGTCGAGGCATGGACTCCACACGACCTCTCAAGGTGTGCTGTGGTATCTGGCACCAAGATGTTAGCAGCAGATCCTTTAAGTCCTGTAAGTTGCGAGGTGGGGCCTCCATGGATCGGACTTCTTTGTCCAGCACATCCCACAGATGCTGGATTGGATTGAGATCTGGGGGAATTCGGAGGCCAAGTCAACCCTTTGAACTCGTTGATGTGTTTCTCAAACCATTTTTTGCAGTGTGGCAGGGTGCATTATCCTGCTGAAAGAGGCCACTGCCATTAGGGAATACTGTTTCCATGAAGGGGTGTGCTTGGTCTGCAACAATATTTAGGTAATTTGGTACTTGTCAAAGTAACATCCACATGATTGGCAGGACCAAAGGTTTCCCAGTAGAACATTGCCCAAAGCATCACACTGGCTCCACTGGCTTGCCTTCCTTCCATAGTGCATCCTGGTGCCATCTCTTCCCCAGGTAAGTGACACACACACACCCGGCCATCCACATGAGGTAAAAGAAAATGTGATTCATGAGACCAGGCCACCTTCTTCCATTGCTCCGTGGTCCAGTTCTGGTGCTCACATGCTCATTGTAGGCACTTTCAGTAGTGAACAGGGGTCAGCATGGACACTCTGACCGGTCTGCGGCTACTCAGCAAGCTGTGATGCACTGTGTGTTCTGACACATTTCTATCAGAACCAGCATTAACTTTTTCAGCAATTTGTGCTACAGTTGCGCTTCTGTGGGATCGGACAACACGGACTAGCCTTCGCTCCCCACGTGCATCAGTGAGCCTTGGGCAGCCATGGCCCTGTCGCTGGTTCACCGATTGTCCTTCCTTAGACCACTATTGGTTGGTACTAACCACTACAGACCGGGAACACCCAACAAGACCTGCAGTTTTGGAGATGCTCTGACCCAGTCGTCTAGCCATCACAATTTGGCCCTTGTCAAAGTCGCTCACATCCTTACACTTGTCAATTTTTCCTGCTTCGAACACATCAACTTCGAGGACAAAATGTTCACCTGCTGCCTAATATATCCCACCCACTGACAGGTGCCATTGTAACGAGATGATTAATGTTATTCACTTCACCTGTCAGTGGTTATTATGTTATGGCTCATCGGTGTATGTTCAAGTCTGAAAAGTTTGTTTTACTTTGTTATTTCATGCTACTAAAAGGGGGTTTAATGGCATGACAGCTGAGCCCTGCTCACGGTTGAGACAGGTGGGTGTATGGGTGAGGACTTGATACCATGGTGCATCGTTTAATTAGTCTCAAAACCTGCAACAGACGCAAGCACATGATATGAGCACACAGAACAGCAACTGCAAGCGGAAAAGCCTCACGGGTAAGCATTTCTGGTCCGCGAGCACAGGGCAGTGATTAGCGCATGCTCGACCCTCCCTACATGCTCATTTGGTTGCACAGTCTACACTAATGGTGAAGTTGACTTTTGAGACTTTTGAGGCAGGGATAGGCTGATGGCATCACTCTTTTGATTGGTCACTTTGAGCACTGACCACAACCTTTGATTGGCTGTTTGGTTTTATCACTGACACAGTCGATGATACGCAGTTGGCCTGAGAGATTGGTCCGTGTTCTTGTAGGATGAGTCTTGTTTGTTGGCTTTTTCCTCTAAAGGCACATTTGGCAGAGGCTCCAACCAACTGAGGAAGAAACAGCTGTCTTTAAACATGATGAAAGAAAAGGCATGAGACTACAGGCTTTATTCCATTTGTTCTTTTTTGGGCAAAAACCTGTACAAAACAAAGGCTGTGTCTGTCTAACACTGTAGTTTAACCAGTGAAAATTCAGACAAATCTAACATTTGGATTGAAGGGTTTTACAGAGGCTGGAGTTCACTAACTGCCTCATTAAAATAAGTATAAATGACAAAGGATGGGTAACCTTTGCAGTTATGTGTAAATACATACTACATGAAACTAGGGGATTTTAATTTAACAGCAGGGGTATGTATGAAGCATAATAGCATAACAACAAGGTTTATGTTAGCTACATACGCTAGCGTATTTAGCTCCTGAGCAAATCACTGTATATGGCTCTCAAGCTACGTATATGCTGCATATTTACATAAATACAAAATTTCTGTTATTAACGCCTCTGCCAAATGTGCATTTTAGAGGGAATAAAACCCTTTTCTCGACAAAAACATAGATCATTTCAAGTCTGGCACATGTCAGGTGTGCATGAATGTGTTGGTGGCTGACATAAGCTCAGTAACTCATGTACTCAAGTCATAGTGCATGTGTTTTTCAAATGCTGGTTACACTGTCAGTGTAAAATACCAAGTTTCATGTTTAATGTAGTAGGTCTTTTTTTTCTTTATCATAAATGTATTGATTTTTTTTAACAGTCCTAGATTCCAAACTCTCTCCCTCAAGCATTTCAGCTCCATCTCACCTCACAGGTCGCTGGCAGCCTCCTGCACTCCACCTCCATAGACATATGATTAATCACTTTGACAGAAGTTAATTACAGTAGGATGGCAGCCATGTGAGGCCCTTATCTGGGCCACTGCAACCTACGCAAGTGATCTATCTCTTTCATCAGCTGCTTAAGCATAGTTAGCATTTACCCAGAGGAGAGTGTAAGAGACATATGGGGCTGGTAGCGGGAGGGTGTTAAATTTTATGCTCTTTTTTTTCCTCTCTCTGTTCTCCTGGACAACTCAAAATAGCAATATTGATAACTGATGTACTAAATCAAAACACCTCGGTGGACCGGTTAATTTAAAACAAGAAGAAGACACTTTGTAATGATTAAATTCTGACAGTTATCAGAATTCAAATAGTTAGATAACTTTCAGGGTGAGGCCTAAACTTTAATGTAAAGAACCAATTAATGCCTTTTAAAAATGAGTCGGTCCAACTGACTGGGTAGGTGTTAAACTGAACTCTAAGAAATATTATAGGGAAAATTAATGATAGGGGGTTAATTATTCTTAAGACTGACGTGCAGATCAGGTGGAGCCTGTTGCAAATGGTTGACGACTGTGAAATGGTTTCTATATACATATTTATGATATTAATCTGATTTGGAATGTTACTGATGTTTGTTTTTATGATCTGCATTTCAAATTTTTTCACGCCCAGCTTGCAAGTCATCTCTGACTCTCTATGTCCCTCCCTATTGACCATGTCTGTATGCAAAGCATTAGGAAAATTCAATAGTATAAATAAATGATCATGTTATTGAGATGTTCTGTAATCATACATTGGCAAGACTGCAGCGGTAGTATTTCAGTTTAATGAACACATGGACTGACATGCATACAGATTTTACAACTAGACCATTTACGGCACAGGGTTTGCTTGGCATCTCATTGAAATAATTCACAGATTATTATCCTGACTTCAGCCCTCACAGCTAACCTCACTGCATACAAATAATAGAACTGCTAATTGGCTGGCTAAAACACGCTAAACACACAGATACAGCATTGCATTGAAGTTGTGAATCGCTGCTGTTTCCTTCTGTTTTCTTGGCCCGACAAAACAATTTTTCATTCGTTGTCCTTCAGAACCAAAGATATATTATTGTAAAACTGCTCCAGCCAGCAGATTAGAAACAGCATCAGAGTGTGCAGGCAGCTCTAAAAGGATTGTATAAACTATACATAAAGCACAGATGCAGTAGCATTTATACGCAGAACATGGGGGAACTTTCAAATACCAAATTTCTGATTTAATACACAGCTCTGATTTAATTTTAAATGTCTCTGAGGGATACTAATAGGATGGCTACATTACACTAACAGCATAGATAAACAATCTAATCGACTAAGTTTACTGTAACTTTTGTCCCACCAGCTGCTGATTGCACTCGATGAAACTTAAGCATCGTTCAAAGCCTACTGTTTGGGTCCATACTTGAATCAGAGTTGATTCCTGGCTATAAAGAGATTTGATATTTGCACGTCCCTTAAGGGAATGAAAGCTGTGACACTGATCGCTATGTATATCTGGAGCGGCTTTAATTCAAATACTCATACATGTACTTATTGACCTTGTGGGCCAAGCAATATACACCCGAAGATCCTGCCTGAATCGTCCGTTAGCATTTCTTTTCCCAGAAGGTCCGGTTTCCAGCAAATAAAACCTTGCATAAACATGCAAATGTAAAATAAATTTAACAGCATGCAGCAGCAATAAAATGAGGGCAATAAAGCAAATCTTAATGCTGCAGCTGGATTACCACAGCACCTCTCTTACACTGTAAAACATTTTAAGATGGTTTAACTTAAAATGTAAGTTAACTGAATTTAAGGTGAATAACAAGTTATAAAGTCTTCTTAATATTAAACTGAACCAACGACTGTTTGGTCACACTGACAGATGTTGCACTCAGATTTGCCTTCAGTTTACTTTTATTTATTAATTATTATTTATTTACTATTTACAGAATATCACTAAAACTTTATTATTGGTAGCATTGTTTTGGGAACACAGAAAGTTTCCAGCATATATGTTTTCTTTCCACTACAAAACTTTGGTGTCTCTAGAGAGTTTTGATCCCCAAACAATGTATGCTGGGAAGTCTGCCAACAAGCTAATCCTTTTTCTTTAGATATTTAATTTAATGAGTTAAGGGAAGTCTCAGCAGCTCATTCATTCAGCTCAATGTCTCAAAAAAAGACTTTATTAACTTAGATTTAGTAAAGTTACCTTACCTTATTTTATTTCATTTTAATTATTTATTGACATTAAAGGTGTAATGTGAAAGATAATTGACTGTTGAGTCTCATTCCCAGGTCGGTAGGTCAGACCAACCCAAAGTGTCGGTATTTCAAGACCTGGGAATGGGAGTCAACGTCTTGCAAAATGCTCCTCTAAGTTAAGAACAAAAGATTGGTTGATTTTACGTAATTTCTGTATGATGCGTAAAAACTGAAGAAACGGCTGCATCTAACATATCATCAGTCTTTCAGTACAAAACCTGAATCTAGATTAAGAGGAAAATAAAGAAGGACATGGACAAAGATGTCCCCAAATCATCTCATTCACCTACAATGACTAAAAAGTACCAAAAAAATAGATTTGGTGCATAAATTGGCCAAGATTCAAAATGACTAAAACATAATTTTATGGATTTGACCGAAGTGCAATTTCTAATAAGGAAGGGAACACAAGGCCCAAAGACAAAGGTTAATAATCTCAAATGCCTTTCAAATTTTGTTGAGCGGTGCTGAAAAACTTCCAAAATCTACAAATCCAACTGCCCCTTATCTCCTGTAGCTCCAGATTTATCTGTGGACATCCATCAGATAACTGATCAGTGCAGTGACACAAACAGACAGGTTTGGAGACTGCTGCCATGTTATTTACAAAGATGGCGAGACTGCGACTGCTTTTTGGTGAGCCAGCAGTGGTGGGACTAACCGCAAAGTAAAAATAACAGATGGTTTGGCAAATTTTTAAAAAACACAATGATTTAAAAGCATGTACTTGGCTGATGTTTATCCTCTCGCTCTAATAGAAATGCAATGTTGTGTCTAGTTGACCTTAGGTGTGCTGCAGTATTTTTCCAGTATATCTGGGTTGTGTGGTTCACAGCCTTGATTCATTGCAACAAGCAGCCTTGCTCCCTCTGCCATCTCTTCCAAAAAAAAAAATCCAGCTCAGAAAAAAAGTCACTGCAACGAGGGGACTCTCTCCATAGACACGCAAGACCTCTCGTATAAAGACACCGGCAGTCAGCATTAGCCTGTTACTACTTTTCCCTCCTCTGCACATTGTACACATGCCAGCCTACTTCTGTTTCTGCTACTGCTCTCTTGCTTGGCTCTCCAGCTACAGGCTGACTAGCTATGTCTGCCATACACCATTCTACTTTGTCAATCCATTCTTTCTTGTTATATGGAGATATTAGAGGAAACACTGACTGTCGTCACACTTTACTCTTTGCTTCACTTTTTAAAATGACCTTCTTTAGTACATGTGGTTGGAAGGCTTGAAAACAAAAAAAGTGCTCCCTTTTCTGCTCGTAGTTTGAAACTAACAACTTGGGAAATTTGGCTCAACAAATGGTTCATATTCCTCACTCTGCAGTAACAGGATTCTTTGAGATGGTCCATTTTCATGCCCTGCACTACATGTAATGAGATGATTAAATTGTTTAATCTCTAAAGTATAATGTACGTATTGGGCTTATGAAGATAAATAATCACAGGTGGATGCATTGCTGAGAAACAGACCGTGCTCATGGTTTGAATTCTATTCATGTCACAATTCTGTGGTTTCTTTTCTGCCAGTTAACAGAACACAACAGAAAACATTTTTAACAAAAGGAGATTTATTTGAAGTGAAGTGAAGTTTGCCCTTTTCCTTACAAAGCTATAATGAGTACTGTTTATGCAGACACTGAAAAAGACTGTGTTTTAACTGGATGATTATTTTAAAAGTTCTTCATTCTTCAGAGCTAAATGAAAGGAATTGTTGAGAAAATACACCTTGAAATGCTAATATTTAAAGCTAAAGTTTGACATTAAAAATAAAAGTCATCCTTTGAATGACAGTATGGTCAACATGTCTTACTTTTGTTGATTAAATCAGTTTCATTGCTTTTTAAGTATAGATAAGTACAGTTGTTGTACTTTCAGCAAATGTTTGCTGACAAAATTTAATTTGAACTGTATTGTCATTTGATTAAATCAAGGCCTAGTCTGCAGTATTGCACTCCAGTGAGTTATACTGTAGCTAATCTATTCTGCATATGGCCACAGCGCACAGCATCGCACACAGAATAAATAGAAAAAAGAAATTTAATGAGCCACTGTGACAGGATTACAGTGCGTCTGCCTTACTTATGCAACAGAAGATCTCTGTGCATGGTAAATACTAGTTTGGTCGTATAGATTTGACAAGTATAAGTGTCAGGATACTGCGATTCCAGCTCCTCTCTACAGAGAACAAAATGAATGGTTCAAATGATTCAACTGGAGAGAAACCATACAAAACAGAGAGCAATTCAACATGCATTCAAGTGAAACAAGTCCCAATTTCCCCCCACGGCTGAGGCTCAAAGGACTGCCAATAGGCTCCATCGCTCTATATTTTTCTCTGATTTCATCTCTTCTCCTCTTTTGTGGACAGTCTTCTGACCTATAAGATTATGTGATTACAGTTGCAAGAATATAGCATATTTATTGACTGTTTTGTCTTTTTTTCCCCCTTGTCTTTGTTTTTTCATTTATTCCGTTAACCTATATGATTGGATTTCCTGTTGCCTTGAGAACAGCATGAAATCTTCAAGGCACGTATTGAGAAATGCTCACAAGGAGTATGGCCCATGCCGTTATCCCAGAACCACCACTTCTTGTGGATTTTGTATATTGCACATGCACGCTGGCAACATCACAGGCAGTCATGGATGTTACAATGTGCCTGCTGTGCTGATGGTACAGTAAAATCATGTCCTACCAAACAGCTCCTAAAAACTAGCAACTCGGGAAACACTGACATGTTACCCCCATATACAGAACACCTCTCTGGGCAGGATTAGATCTGATCTCATTAGTATCCTGCAACATACAGTGAATGCACTGCGATATACTGGCAACTTTTCTGTATTTTATAGTATTTTTTTCTGCCTGAGGCCAAAAGTATGCTGGCATGGTCTCCAGTCCCTTGAGAGCCTGACAAGGACAAAGAGGGTATAGAAAATAGATGGACGGATGGATGGATAGTAGAAATTTGAACAGGATAGGAGAACGTACCCAAAAACATTTGGCATAGAGCCATGTATATTCTTATGCTGGGAATGAAACCTACGTGGTTGGAATAACTAAATGGATTGGCCATTTTTTCTAACATGTTGCTGATCAGCTTTGCACAAGTCCAAAGAAATATCTGTATTTCTATCTGTAGTCAGGCTTAAGCAGAGGTCATACATATTTTTCCTTACTGCTTTATTTTTTTGTTGTTTTCTACTGCCGTTTTTATACTCCAATGTCATGAATGCCAAAAAGAAATATATAGAAAATAATATTCTACTCATTGAGCTTAATTAATCAAATAATAAAGCGTGGCTTGTGTTGGAACCTCACCTTCAAAACAATAAAAAAAGAAAGCATAAGCTGAGTCTCAATAAAAGCTCTGAACTGTTAATGGCTCGGGTGGAAACAGTGAAAACGGTTTTCTCAGCTGGAAAAGACAAATCCGAATATGGATCGTGAGGTCAAAAATAACACTTGTGCAATATCAGTCAAGCGGTGTCCTGCACTGCAAAACAAATATGGTGGCAACTGATAAGAAGTTACCTGCTGAATTAGAAATGTTTATAACATGTTGCCTATTTCTTTAGATTTGTGCAAATCTGTATCATGGAAAGTCCTGCTGCTTTGGCTATCAGTTCCTGTTCGTACTGTACAGAAAACAATTACCTGGGTTTCTCTGATACCGACGAAGAAGCCTGGATCCGATCAATATGAACCAAGATTTGAAGTTTCTACACACTCGTCCTCCATCGACATCAGAGGTCCTGACACCACCGTAAAGTGTTGGATCCACTGATTTTTGCAAGGTGTGGTTGATGTTTGTACACTTCTTTTATGTTGGTAGAAAAACACTTCAAAGACTATAACTCTTTGACCAACATCAGCTATTACTGTTGACAACAGGCAGGATTCCTCCATACAAAAGATTTGAGGCCATGACTCTTTTGTCAGCGAGACATAACAGAAACACTCGTACATTTGCTAATGTGCTCTATTATTACCTTGCACTTTGTTGACAGGTTTCAAGATTTCATCTGCTGTAGGCCATCTGCTTCAACACGGTGTTGTCAAAAACACTATGGAGAATTACTTCTGAGCTGTTGTTTGTCATCCGACTAAACGAGTCTTGCCTTTCTCCTTCTCTTATCAATTTTATTCCGGGGACTGAAGCTGACTGCACGCGCTGTGTTTATTTCATGAATCCTGGTAAACAATAGAGGCTGTAACTCGGCTGTTTGTGAGATGGTGTCTTGCACTATCAACCTTACTTCAGCGGCACTCAAATCATAAATTTCACATTTAGCGGAACCCCTGAACCTGAACCTCTGAAGCCTGTTTGAATGCTTTATACAAATCCTCCATTTAGATCTCACTCCAAATCTCACTAATTAACATGATTGTTTAATCCATACAAAACTTCATTTTTTGTATGTATAGAGGTGCTGATAAGCACTTTATTACCTTCGAAGGAGTCAAGGTCGCTGTTCCAATCTTCATGATAAGCGAAGCTAACCAGTGTTTGGCTCCAGCTTCATATTTACTGTACATTAATGATCCAACTCTCTGCAAGAAAGCAAATAAGCTATTCCCAAAATGTCAAACTATTCCTTTAACCTTAATCCAAAAAGTATACCTCTGGGATCCCCACAGACCCTAGAGGTATACATTTTGTCATATCCCACAGGTGCTTTATTCCATCATTCCAATTTTTCACGACTTTGTCAAAAAATTGTGACTTTACTGTATAGCGCTGTTTTCTTTCTGTTTTAATTGATGCTTTTTGAAAAAAAGGACAGTCAAAAGCACACATTTCTGCCTATATACTTTTAATAGATGGAACTATTTAATGAGTTTACATTTGCCCTGGGTCATAAAGCATCACCCACTATCTGGGGGTATAGGGACACATTTTTTAAAGGAGACAGAACAGACAGACAGACAGATGTCCTCGTGTGTTTTGTCGACGACACTAACTGCTCTTCCTGAATGATGATGTTCAAAGTCAAAAATACCTTACATAATTTTAGAATGTTTTTTATACATACATATATCAGAATGTTGACCTATACATATAGGATAAAACTGTAAAGTACTCTGTCATGCATACACTTTTTTACCGACTAATATAAATATAATATAACTGTGTAATCCTGAATAAACAGGACTGATTCTTGTGTGACTAATCTAACAAAACAGTAAAAATGCACATCTGTCGTCTGTGTCTCGCCACCTCTCTGCTCCCATAGTGTGCATATTGATTGAAGGGACTTGCATTGCAATGTTGACCATATTCATCCCACCTCATCAGGCCAATTAGTAGCGGGATGATAAGATGCTCCAGCACCGGCGTCCCTAAGCTCTCTCTGATGAATGTGGGGCTAATTGGGGTCAAGGTTGGGTTTAAGGCTGTGGTGAGTTGGAGCAGAAAGCGCAAGCCGGGGCTAATTTAATCAGGTGCACTGTCAGACCACAGTCTAATCATGTCACTTAGTGAGCAGTTAGATGTATATTGGGGACCGAAATAGTCCCCTATTACCACATACCCCCACACTAAAAGCGGAACACATTTTGTGCTGTGTGTGTGCAGCAGGGTATGAGTGTTGTTACGTGTGTCTGTGAGTGAGAGAGAGTTTGAGTTAAGTGCAATCATCATTCTGCGCCTGCCACCATCAGGGCTCTCAAAGGCCCATCTGGGCAACATGCACGCGCACGTGTGTGTGCGTGTGCGCATGACAGCAGCCACAGATTCCTCAGTGAAGAGCCCAGGTGTTCCTGTTAAAGTGTTAATTAGATTAGTGCAGATCAAACGGGGGTGGCATTCGCTGGGGATTAGAGGTGGTGGGGCCATCCCGCTGGGGCGTCGGTTCCAAATACTGCTCATCATCCACCAATTAGGATGAATTAATCATTCGCCGGACTCGTTTGATTGGTTCCTCTGAACTGCATGCCGATGCAGATTTGTGTAGAGGAGTGAATCGGGGGTGATACGGAAGAGACCATATACTTGTTGCAGGTATGAATTAAGTGAGCGTGTTTCTACAGGTAGATTAATGGACATCTATCTTGTGTCCTGTGCTTCCCACCATATTACATAGCTACATTATCACAGTAAGTCTAGAACTTAAGGAATAGGACCAATATGCCAAAGGCCAAGCTTATGCACATGACATAGACACAAGGCTTACGGAAGG
>JBBPCS010008432.1:0-15580 GCA_037974645.1 Hollardia meadi | reverse complement strand
CTAGAACTTAAGGAATAGGACCAATATGCCAAAGGCCAAGCTTATGCACATGACATAGACACAAGGCTTACGGAAGGCGGGGGTCAAAACCAGAGAGCAGTTTAACTTGGCAAACAAATCCAAAGAAGAACAGGCAAAAATCCAAGAAGCAGGCAATGATCATAAACCGAGATTCAAAATATGCACTGGCAAAAACACTAGGAGACACACTAGGAAAAATACAGGAAGAGAGCTACAACGAAGGCAAGGTACAGCAATGAACTGGAAAAACAACGAGGTTAACACACAGACTTAAACACACAAGAGAGAGCAAGCCAATAAGACACAGACGAAAGTCATGAGGGACAATCAAAAGAGGCGGGAAAAGAACAAAGACGGGAAGTGTAAAGCAAGACAAGGCACAAGAGGCGAAAACCTTCAAAATAAAACATGAAATACCAAACTAAACCCAGAACCCAGACAGTCTATTTCACATAATTTACTCTATCTGGCAATAAAACATCACCTCTTTTGAAAATTTAAAGGATGAAAAGACAAAAATAGGATTCAAGTTTGACAAATTTAGGTTCAAGAGTGCAATGAGAAAGATTTTAAAGAAATGCTGCATATTTTTACAGCATAACAAAGCTTTGTACTCCATAGACATTCTTGAATTTAAACAGATGAACTGAGAATGTACAGTATGTACCTAAAATGTACATTATAATCATTATATTAAGGGGTGTCTTCTTATATTCAGTACGTATACCTTTTATCTTTATCTATGGACCACATGAAAAAAAATAAACTGATTTTGACATGAATATGTGTGCACAACTACAACCAGTAGTATCTTAGCACAAGCAAATGGCTGTTGGTAATCTTTTTATTGCCAAATATGTGGTTAAAGAAGATTCTTTTCCCCAAATTGTTCCCGATGCTCCGCCATCGGTGTGTGAGTGCACGTGTGAATGATTACCGCTCCTGATGAGCACGTGACACCCTGCAAGGTATCCAAATGTCCACCCTCTGGACTTGCGGACTAAGACCTTGCGGGCTTCAGTCATACGTACAGTGGCGCATTCACTGTCATCATGTCAGGTCTGTATGAGCTGCTGATAGACAGGCCTAAAGGCTACAATAATAAAATTAATTGACTTTGACTACCTCTATAGCCTGTCCTTCTACATATTTCTGTGTCATAATGTGTTTTAATATTATTTATGGCCATCACAACTCAAGTAACTTTTTAATAAATCCATTGTTTTGCACATTCACAATAAGTTATTTTTGTTTTTTAGGTAGCAATTGGGAAACTACAACATGACGTCCATATTGCAATAAATTGTGGGTAAATATTTCCGTGAAGTCTGGTGAAGTCAGCACTCCAGCGGACTTTGGAAAGCCCTCAGCACTCACAGACTTCCCATGAATGTGCCCGTAAAGCCCGCGAGTCTGCAAGGGCACATACAAACACATCACTGTACTGTGCAAGTGATCATAATGTTGACCATATGCTTGTTGTCATCAGGCCAAGGCCATAACCACAAGCAATTACTCTGTCGATAAATGTCTAAAACAGCTCATTAATTCAGGCTTCATGACTATATGCCTGAGGATGCTACAATAATCTCTGCTATGACCTTAAAAAATACCTCATGACTGTTATGACAAATGACAATAAGACAAATATTTCAGCTGTAAAATACTGTTTACTCGCAAAAGTGCAGAAATTGGTTCCATTCACCTCTGTTTCAGTTTTGTCTGAAAAGATGCAGTTGAAACATCTTAAAATAATGCAGGTAAAATGTTGATTCTGATGTTGAAGCACTGAAAAGAACCAAACTTGTGGCTGAACTTAAAGCAGTGAAAGAGACTGGATTGACAGTGGGAAGAGAAAGGAGTGGCAGTGTCAGTTGAAATGGAAGTGGTCAATGGAACTGAAGTGTCAGTCGAGGTGTAAACCTGTGTATGTACACACTGAAAGGACGTGGAGGCAGCACTGAACAAAAAAAAATTTAGAAATGTATTTAATATTGGTCAAATCTCTGTAACAAGATCAATGGTTTTTCCCATGGCTTTTTGAATTGTTCAGTAGAAGAAGTCTAAGTCTACACTCATTTCAAGTGACTGATATCTAGATAAAATCTAGATGAGTTGATTACAATCTGTCTTGATTTTTAATGTAAATCAGGGTCGGCCCTCTTCCTGTCCAGAAGGAGGTGGTACTGCATCTAAAGCAAGTAGTAAATGAGCTGCTTTTATCACAAGGACAGAGGAGACAGACTATGGATGTGTTAATTAAACACCAAATGGCTAATTCTAGTGGATTGTTTACTGACATATTACACTATGGCAGCATGGAAGGAGAAAAGATTACGTATGCCTCTTAGGGATATGTACTGTATGTATTCACACCTTTTCAGCATCTGTTTTGAGAGCTTGGGTTCATTTACACTTAGCTTTTGTAAGATCGGAAATGTTTCCAAGCCCAAGAGCATGAAGTGACAGAAGTCTAAAGATGTGTTGAGACAGAAAGCGACGTGTCTTCGCATAAGGTCACACCGCCATGTGTGAACACACTGCGATTCCACACTGCACACAGCATGCAAGTGGAACCAAAAGTGGAGAATTCCCCCAAAAAACAAACAAACAAAAAACTTACAGTTTGACTGGAATTAAGTTGGAGAAATGCGGGCAATCACAGTTCATGACTTTATGCAACAGTGCTACATTGGTGACATGACGGATCATTGATAATTAAGAATGTTACGTTTCCAAGTTGTCGGGATGAACGCACAGCCAAAACTGCAGACTTTGTGAGGATTTCTCTGTTCTTTTATTGTCTGGCATGGAGGTGAGTTTAAACTGCCAGAAATCTCAGCACACACACCAGCTGTAGTTCTCAACCATAAACCTGTAACAAACTGGAGCCTGTGCATATCACTCTGTGCTCTGGGACAATATTCATATAAAACTGTATTGTATCCGACATAGTTGTGCTATGCTTTCCTCTCAATGCCTCCCAAAACCACGATTGAAATAATGCATATAACATTGGAACCAATTAAATTGTACTTGCATCACAAAAGAAGGAAGCCTTTAAAGTGCAGCTCGGCATCTAGGGAGTCCGCTATTTGTTTTTGTCCTCACTACTGTAGCGCTCTTTCATTAGGGAAGAAGGAATACAGTGGCATGACCACATACTGAGAGCTTAAATCTGTCTGCTGACTGAAGTCTGTTTCACCACATCTCCCCAGGTGGCTTCACCACATCTCTCTTGAGGTTGTTTTTAATGGGAAAAAGACATCACAAAAGGGTAAATAAATACACACCAACACATGCAACGTATATGCATATACAAGGCAGTATACACATGAAAATACAGTGCTGGAAATACTGCACATGCTTATTAAACACACTCGACATTTCGGAGAAATTTCTAACCCCTAACCCCTAGAGGTTGATTAAAGCTGATAACACTAACCACCAATAAAAAGAAGAAAAAAAATCTGAATACCAAAATTAACTTTCATTTCTTTATAATTATATAATTTATAATTGCTTTGGTGACTCGATTGACTGTGCTCGTCTTCAGCTCTTCTAGTAACAATAACACAATGTCATGGCTCTTTCCAATTTCATGTGTCACTCTTTTCTGGCAAATTCTTTGGCAACAACTAACAATTTCCACATCGTAAACATGATCCCTTCCGTCTTTTCTCATGTAAAATGTCCTCATCTCTCATGGGGATGATGTGTTGTCACAGTGGCACTTGGGAGCAAATGGAGTGATCCGTCTGCGGCTCCTGCTGAAACGGGGACAGCTTGCTTATAATTGCTGGAAAATGTCACCACAGTTGATTACCAGTGATTTGTACTGCTGCAAAGGGAATCCAAATAAAAAGTAGAGTTGATGAGCGCATATTTAACGAGGCTTATGCATACTAATGCAGGAATCTCATTCTGCTCTATTTCCTCACATAAACACTTGCAAATTCATGGTACAAGTCGGTGAAAACACAGGGAGTCATACAACAACATAAGCGCTCATTAGCTCAGCTAAGTGGTCACTGTGAAATTATGTCATTTTAGTATTTCCAGCTGTCAGAAAATGTCCACAGCGTATTGTGCATGCCTTAAAACTATACTCTTATCAAATATATGCACTGCAACTCCGCCTTCCCGTGTGTAAAAATGTACCAAACTTTGCACACAGGTCCAGTCCTGAGCCAAAGCTGACTTTGTGTGCTAATCAAGCGCTACAGGAAATGTCTTTAAATTTAAAACTTTGAAAATTCATAACAAATCAACCGTACGTGCCACAACTTTGCAACTTTCACCAAAATGTAAATGTCATTCACTTTGACCTCGCAGGAATAATGAACTCTGTTTTTTTTCAAAAAGTGTAAAACTCTTTAAACCCATCTCCTCCTACAGTTTTTGTACAATTGACGCAAAACTTGCCCTGAAAAAACTGAGCCAACAGTGCATCCAAATGTTTGACTGTAAACAGTATCATAAACAGATACTGCAAATTCTCACCGAACAATTTTTGACAATATTTTGAATTCTATCCTCATGTAAACCATTGCAGTCAATGGAAATTAGAGCATCTTTAAACATGGGCATCTCTATGTTGTATAGTACACAAATTCTCAGAATTTTGTCTTGATTACTAAATTTTTTACATGTTTAAATATTTATGTTTTCATGCAGCCCTGCTGATTGTCTAAGTCATAGTGTGAAGCCAGCTGGTTTCACACTCTGCAGGTAGCTCAGTGCGATCATTGGTCTTGTTATCTAAGGTTGTGAGTTCGAGCCCCGGATGATGCAGTATGAGCATCTTATACCTAATCAGGCATTGTGCTGGGGATCCACTGTCCTGCATGTTTTAGATGTTTCTCTGCACCAACACACCTGATTTAAATCAACTCATAATCAAGCCTGATAACGAGCCATTCATTTGAATCAGGTGTGTTGGAGCAGAGAAACATCTAAAACATGCAGGGCGTCCCCCGGACCAGGACTGAGAAACATTATTAGAGACGCATGATTTCAAAGAACTAGAATTTAATACGTTTTAAATTATTAATTAATTGCTGACAGGCCATCATGTATCTGTCATGTGTGAAGCCACTTCATAATTCTCATTCTCATAATCTTATACATGGAGTTGTATACTGTATATGGAACGGGCGCTGCAAATGCATTGCCCTTCTTGGGATCAATAAAGTTGTATGAATCCAGTTCCTGCCAGCTCAAAACACCTCTCTGCATATAGCTCAATGTGATCATGATGTGCCTTTAAGGTCGTGAGTTCAAGACCCGGGTGATGCAGAATGAAAATCAAGCATTGCACTGTGTGAATTAGAGACGTGACTTTAGGGTTTTAGTTATCATTGTGGTTCTGACAGTTCTGCTGATGGATCCTCCTGTATTTCTCATTTGTCTTTATCCTCTACCTTGTATCATCTTCCTCCTCAAAATGCCCGGTCACTACTCACTGTTGCGCAGCAGCTATAATTGAATTTAAAATGTTTATTGTGCCACTTAAAAATGTACGTAGATGCAGGTTTACACTGAACGCATGTACACCGAATGTAAGATGCAAATGTAAATAGAATTAGGTCATAAATGCTCTGTGCACACGAGAGGTCACGTACAATTACTTCACTTTCATACACAGTATAAGGAGCTGAAAAGAGTATGGACAGCTGATAATTTCACAGGATGTGAAATGGATGTAGTGATTAAACCAATACATAACAAACAGAACATTTATTTCATTAACATCTGCTTGAAGCAACAACATGAATTACACTGTATGAATTCCCTCCACTAAGAGTTTTAATTCTGAGGAGACATTGCCAAATAGAAGGCCACTCAACTCCTGCTCAGCAGTCGTCAAGCTTTCTTGTAATTAAACAACTAAATGGTGAGTACATTAGTACTTTCAAATCTCGGAAGCAATAATGAAAATGTAGCTCAATTTGTATGCTAGTGTTTGTCCCGAGTCTTTGCTGGCCCAGCTGTATGGCATGAGGACGCCTTCTGAAAGTCTAATGAAACAACTACTTTCTTTGAGACATACAAACTTGTCAAGTTAGGACACATCCTGCTTGAACTCCACAGTGAGGGACGCACCCTAAGTCACCTGCTGGAGGCACATAAAATGATTCTGCCTAAAGCCTGAGTAAATGAGTAAAATCCATGCACACACACTGACATCACCAGGCAGGACAGTAATCAATATTACGGTGCCTACATTGGTTTCAGGTCCATAACAATGTTGGACACACATACTTGATGGTGCTAGAGCCCAAGTTGGTACTCTATTTCCTGGATAGTTGTCCTTCTCAGCACAACGCTGTCTACAAGCTGTTGACCTGCCATGCTTTATTTAACATGCACCTGTTTGGATTCACCAATATGTAAATCTACCCAAGTCTGAGGGCCCATCAGCATCTGCTTCATGCCAGGCAGGGAATACAGATGCAGGCAGATAGGTATTTAGGAAGGCTTCTCACGTCTGCATACTGAGAAGCAGCACAACGACTTGGCCACAGCCACAACAGCTCAGACACTCCCATTCTTCAACTCGATTGATTCTCACCAACCCCTAGCAATCTGACTCATCAATATTCAGAATCGCACTGCTCTAAAATAGCTTCAGGCTCTGGACTTTAACCCTTTCAGTGGAGTGCTGGGATTATGATCATGAATAAGAAAGAGGGAGCCAGATCTTGGCGGTACTGTGGAAACAGGACAATCAGAGTCTTTTAAATTAGGTACAATATTATACAATCTTGAAGCATTCCCACTTCCCAAAATAAATGATAAAGAGTATTTTTGGTGGATTTTCTACTTCACAGCAGGATGGGTACCTACATGCAGTATGTATCTACATAAAACGTGTTGTATAGGATATTTATGGTAAATGTGGCTGTAGAAAACTAGATTTAAAGGCAATATTGCAGTCAGTTCTTTAAACTCCCTCTGAAACACATCCACTGCAACTCCAAATCCAAAACACAGCTCTCTGCCTTGACCTACATGAATTACCCTTCCTGTAGCTGCACATTTTGCTTCCCATGTTGATCTGACAAACAGTAAAATTGTCATCTAGTGCTGTGCCAAAATCCATAAAAACAACGCATGGACGGTGCATTGCTTTCTCTCGAGCCGGTTATTTGATGGAGACTTTTTTCATGGGATGCACAATGGCGTCCTGCATCCCCAACAGCAACTCAAATTTAGTGATGTCAGCATTAAATGATTAAAACAATAATTCACCCTACAGTGCAAAGGAAGTGAAAAACAATAACTTGCTTGAGTTCAGGTTCAGGAGGGATCACCGCCAACGCAGCATCCATTAATTTGACCATTAAGTGTCTAAAAGAATTGTCAAATTGTTTGGATTGTCGCACTTCAATGAGGATCAATGCAAATCTTGTGTGCAATGACTCTAATTGATTGTGTATGTTGTAATTAACTTTTTTTTTTAATGAGAACTGTATTCATATATTACGGGGATAAGGATTTGTTTTTCTGTGGTTTTCTCAAACTACAGAAAAACAATGAACAATATCTTTGTTAAGACTATTTAAGTAACTAAGATCTAATTAACTATCCATCTTATCAGTCTGCATTAATGCATTTACTTCAGGACATCAGTAGCATGCCTGTTGCCTAAAGCAAGTCAGGCAGGAGTCATAGACACTGTAATGACAGCTAAATACGTGTTGATAATTACTCACGCAGCAGCTACATGTGTATAATATAGTTCAAATCAGAACTGTTGTAAGTTTTTTTTTTCCTCTTTGAGGGATTTATATCAAAGTCAAATTGGGCAACACATCATCCACAAAGAGTATGTAAGCTTTTGAATAGGATCTGTTCAAATCTCCATAATCCTTGACACCAAAATTAAACTGCACTGTTTGATCGTTGAAGACACACTCCCCTCGAGCCTCTCCTCCCACTTCAGTACAACAGACAGGCTCGCAAAATGAAGAAGAAGAAAAAAAAAGCCATTATGCCAGAGTAAAACCCTGCCATCTCTCTTTTATTCTCACAGACGGAATACTTTTGAGAGATAAACAATATTAGATGTGTCTACAGTTCTTCCATTCATATTGTAACATCAGTGGCTGAGGCAGATCTGTTTTTTGTCTATCCACTGTACACCAAGCAGCACACAAATTGTTGCTATAATCAATTATTAAAGGGGAAATTTAGACATTCTTTTCACTTTTCAAGAGATATTTACACTCATCGCCTCATCTGTTATGCTTTTAAATGTTATTTATGTCAGGATCAATCATATAATATCACTGGTTTCGTAATATAGTTGTTTTTTGCTAAGTGGAACTCTTTCCATCCTCTCTTTACAACACTCACTTTGATGTTAAGTGTGTAGATAAGAAAATTCTCACAGCTACACTGTATGTATGTCTGTCATTTCCAAGGCATGTAGGCACATAATTCCCACAGAGAATTTAATTTTGTCTGTGGCCTAGTTTTCATAGAGTTACAAATGGTCAAGCGACCACAATCATTCTCCAGGTGGTCATTTGAAGCAGGAATAGAGTGATTAATGCACAATCTCCCCCCCCCCCCACCCCCTAAAATTAGGGAGAGAGAGGGGGTGTGCAGCACGATCCCTCATCATTCTTGTTGACAAGCCAATCAGTTAGCGAGGTTAGGATGTGCCATCGAAGTGTTGTGGATTGTTCATGGCATGGTAGTAGTCTTTTTGTACCAAAAACTTCTATTTTGACATAAATTGACAAATGTTTTGTGAAGACTTGCAGATTATTCTTGCTGGCTAATTTTTGTGGTCTGACAAAATGGCGTAAAATGAGTTGTGTATGTGCTTGTGTGTTACTTCACTTTATCTTTTCATATATTGTACACTCACTATCTTTCTCTTGTACCATGACTGGTGATAACACAGTGATAGTTACATGTATGTATGTGTGTATGTGTGTGCATGTTTTTGTAGACCATCAATTTGCACATGGTGAGTGACTTGCGTTCTTATCTTTGTGGCCCAGAGGCCACAGGAGTTATCAGACATATATTCATCCATGCAGGTCACTGCCAGAACTCAGAGACACTGCCTGACAGCTGGGCTATGGCGTCCATACAAACCTCCATCCCCAGGTTTGTACTTTGTACTGGGGAAAAAAAGTCAAATATTGACTCCATTCCACTGAACAAACTTCAGAGGAAGTTTCTGTGGTGACTGACTCACAGTGTGGCTGCTGTGGAGCTCCACAAGCATGCAGAGCAACGGGATACTGTATCTCCAGCTGTCAGAGAGACAAGGAAGCCTCTCCCGCCCTTTGAATAGCTGCCATTATATTCACAACATTCAGAATGCCTTGGCTAGCCTGGCCCTATCAAAAGATAACAAAATATGCTTATCAACACCTCCAGAGCTCACTAACTAAAAAATTGTATCGTGTTTAATCTGTGAAAAAAAAAGAAGTACAAAAACCTTCCTTGTTTTAATTAAGTGCTGAACTATTTCTTGACTCTGACCCAACAGAGGTGGTTTGAATAGCCAAGAACTGTACTCAGAAAGTATTGTTACTTTGCAAAAGTAGACCTAGAAGTGAAAGTAGTCAACATAATAACTACTAGAGTTGAAAGGACAAAAGTATTTACAGAAAAAAAATGACTTAATGAGTAAACTGGCACACTATTGTCTTTTATTTGATGATGATGATATAGCTGAACTTATTTAAACCAGAGATGGTCTTCTGCAGGTAAACAAGTAAACTTACATCTGTATTTATTTGTGATGAAATAACAATTCATCATCTCCTGATTAGATAATCTGCACATAGACACCCTGGACAAAATTCCCAGTCAGTACCTGTCAAACATGATCACAAATTATTACATAAATATTATATTTTATTATGTAGCCTATACCAGCAAGAAAAAAAATATAAATTTTTTGCTTGTTGTCTCCTATACTACTTTGAATACCAATGTAAATGCGAAGCCGGTAGTGTTATTGATCCATTCAGGTCCAAATCTTGACATTTTAGTGCAGAGTGTTTGAATTCTACATGTTATAAATATGCATGGCAACTGCTCTCTGTTGGTTGAAACCCAACCATTGGCTGCCCTGGAGGCAGGTGACATATGTGGTGGCAGCTTTCATCCCCAACCAACCGTCCCCAAGCTCAGCTACAACACAGGTACTGCACAAAAAACTTTTACAAAGGGCCATGAATGTGTTTGTGACAGTCAAAGCTGCAACTCCTCTGTGTTTCCAGAGTGGAAACGAGAGAATCCGACAGCAGTTGCTCATGGCTTTTAGCTCTGACTACTAGCTGTCAGAGCGCTGGTCAGTCTGTCAAACTGTCAGTGTCTCCTTACCTGCAGCGAGGCCACACCCCCTACAGTGGTTGTCATGTGCAGTCCTCTGCTGCGTTTTTTAAAAATCTGCTAGGAGGGAGGGAGCTGGCTAAATTTGGGGGTGCAGTTACACTTTAAACTTTGATAATTCCAGTATGTATGTCCCAAGTCCCAGTTCTCATCACAGACAGTCACAGATCAAGTGTGAGCCCCTCTTTCCAATCACATGAAGACAATGAGATTAGACAGTGGAACAAACCTTTTATCTTTCTCAAAATATCTCATATCAGATGAATCCTTTAGGCTAATTAGGAGATAATTCTGCAATGATTCATCATTATCTAATAAATACAAGTGTGCTCACTTCTTCACTCTGTTTTAAATGTAATATCAGTCATGTCCACGTGAAATAAAAGTAGACTAGTGTGTCTTTTTTCTCTTCAACGGGCTACACAAAAGAGCATGACCAGTTTAATGCTCACCGCTCTGCACTAACACACCGTTAACACAGAGAGAGAAGCAACCAGAGAGACCAACATTGGTTACAGTCAAGATTGATCTTTTCAATATTCACATCTATTTGTGTTGCACTCTGTTATTGTGGTCTTATTCCATAGACATTGTCAGCTTCCTGTGGGATTCTTCAGAAAACATTGCAAGAAGACATTTAAGATAGAAAAACAAACCAATGATTGCTTTGTATTCATGCCCAGGGAGAATACTGCTTCTCTGTCTGGGAGAGACAAACAGCAAACAGTAGGATGATTATGTTAGTTTGAGTGTATTCAACATCAGGTTAAAAGCCGATGGGGGGGGGGGGGGGGTTGATGGTCTACCGTTCTGCGGGACTTTCAGTAATATGCCACGTGTGGGGGTGTGTGTGTGCTCGTCTCCACAAGGGGAGTTACTGTATGACGTGCCATAATTTGTGTCAATGCCAACTTCCTCCTCGCATTTCGTCTTTTACAGCAGAATAAAGCGATCAAAAAACATCCGAGGTCCAGACAGTCTCCTGATAAGGAGGGGATGCAGATGGCAATTTAGAGGGATCTTCACATCGAGGCTGTTAAAGATGGTTACCTAAAGAGAGATAGGCCTCAGTGGCTTTGTGTCAGCTTAGAAGAGGCAATGAACCAAGCTGAATGTCATCAGCAAAGAGAAAGTGGCACGGGAAAGGGAACAATAAAAAAAAAAAAAAGTACTGAGCACACAACAAACTTTTCCAATCAATGCACTTTCTCATGGAGACAGGGTGAAATTAATTCTCGCCTGAAGGGCTATTGTGGTCGGGAGAGTAAGAGCTGTTGACAAATACTCTTTATTCTCAGGTCAATGGGTGTAGGAAAAAATGGGGGCATGCAGGAGAAGGTGTGAGGGGAGACAGCAGGAGGGAGAGGACAGACAGACAGTCAGAAGGGAGAGAAAGAGCCATCAAGAGGGAGGTATGAGTGTTGGAGCTCTCTTAAAGCCTAATGATGGAGTAGCATCACCAGGACCTCACTGACATTACTGAAGCCCTCACTTCCACTTAGCATAGACATTTCCCATCTAGCAGTGAGCGGTTGTCCTACCCTAATTATTCCACCCTCCACCTGTGTGCCTCGCTCTGCTCGTCACTCTCCTTCATCTCCTCTCACTTCTCAGGTCTCACCCCCCCACCCCGCGCGCTCCTTCTCTCCGCTGCCCTTTCAATACCTCCTTAGGACACAAGAAAAGTCACAACACTCCACTTTTGTAGATTACTTCTGAATTTTAAAAAGGTCTTGTGTTTTGTTTTTTTCCCTCTGTGCATAGTAATTTCAATGAGCCATACCTTGCCTCTATTACCACTTAGTTTTTTTTGTTTTGTTTTGTTTATTTTTTCAGCAATTTAAGCAATTTAAAATCTACAAAAGCAGTAGGCAAAAGGCACTTTTTGGATGACCACTACGAATTAGTTTTATGGACTCTTCTTCTAACTCTATTACTTAGCATAATTCTCTATCTTTTTTTATTTTTTATTATCATTATTCATACCAGACTCTTGGTGCCTGCGAAATGGCAGAAAGGGGTTGGAGCCGAAACACAAGGTTGGCCTCATGATATTAGCCAACCTTTTCTTTAGAGGACCTAAAAGGTTGTTAACTCGAGCAAGAAACTTATTGAAATAAGGTGAGGGAGTGGAGTAGGAGTTTAAAAGAGCACTCCAGCAATTTAGTATTAAACATCCATAAAATTGGGAGACTCGTGATTAGAATTGTCGAAGTTAAAGCAACAAAGGTTGGGATATCCTCACTTTTAGTCCGTACTATGGGTCAAGCTCAAGGCTTATTTTGCCCCTTATACGAGTTCGTATTGAGATGTATTTTCCAGAACAGAACTCGAACATTTCATTGTCTAAGACCTAATTTTTTAAAATCACAGCTTGATGAGAGGCAATTTGGTCGACAGTCACAACTTTTCCGTCATCCGTCAGCTTCTCAAGTTTTAGACTTTGAACAGATTGTGCTGCTGCAGTGGCTGTACCCCTTGTGCCACATGGACATAAATAATGGATGTTGCAAAAAAAGTCATTACAGCACTCAGGGATGGCAGGCAGGTGACTGAATGCTGACGGCAGAGAGACATTGCGCTATTGCAAACCATGAGGGAAAAGATGACTTAGCTGTCATTTGCTCGTAAGAAAATAAAAAAAAAATATATTTTGCTTATTTTTTTTAGCCACATCAATGTATCTCAATACATATACAATACATATAATACTGACTGCTCAGGGGAATTACTCCGATCAACCCGTATTACAGAGATAGACAGAGAATGAACTGGACTTTTGACCTAAAGCAATCTTCCAAACCTCTCAAGCATTTGCTTTAACGACTCTCTTACAGACCTCTCCAACTGGCAACAACAGTTGTGCATTAAGACTTTCATAATCAAGTCAAGCACTAAAATTATTAAATACCAATCGCATTATTTTAATATGGAATAATTTGTCTTCAGGTGACTCCCACTTCTCTCTTTCTTTTTACCTGTATTGTCACATTTGTCCTCTCCATTGTTCCACCCTCTTAGTGTCTTAATGATCACATTTTTCACCTTCATCCTTCTCGCTTCCATTTTCGCTCGCTCGTCTCCTCCGACATAGCATCTCTTGTCTGCTCTTCTGGAGTATATCACTCTCTACCTTGTTGTTCTCTCTGGTTCTCTCTGGCTTTCATTGACTACAGTCGGTGAGACTCAATTAAAGCACGAGGAGGGAAAAAATAAGATTAACCACACACACTTCTACCCACAAAGCCCTGGGGGCTCAATTTATCTTGAGGAATGCTCAGCCTGAAAAAACTGTGACTGACACCTCTAACCTTCATTGGGATGTAATCTTCATCTTTAGCACTCAGAGATCTAATTAATTAGGGGGAATCTCATTTCCTCACTAATGCAACTGGACAGAGGCATGATAGAGGAGGGAGAGAAGGGAGGAGGATGCTGAAGAGAGGAAGGATTGAGATGGAGGGGGATGGGTGCTGTATTTCATCAATGCCTGTGGACGGTGTCCACCTTGTTCATTTCAGGGAAAAGAGCCTGAAGTAGTGGGGTTCACACCAACTACACTGTATTGATTACAGCTGCCAGAACTCTGGCTCCTGGCCATCACATAAGGAGGCACTGCAGTCACACTCTTTGTAATGGGATCTCTTGGTAATGTACTCAAGTGTTTCACTTTCTTTTCTGGACTTACTTTCTGCGTTAGAGCCTTCATTTATGTGAGAATGTTATCGGATTGTAACTGGTTTTGTCTTCTTGCTGGATATAAATTGTAAATGTAACTCCATGACATGAATGAAGCCTATTTTCATTACGTTTCATACACACAAAGGCGCTCAGCACACGTCGGACACTTCTTCCATTGCAGAAAGGAAGCCAATGTACAGTACAATATCCATATGTGTCCAAACAGTATACCAAGTATACCAGATATAAATCTAAAGTTCTGCAGAGTGATGACTGTGCAGAGTTTGATATTAGAAAACTGTTTTCATATCTGTATGCTGAAGGTGGAAAGTTTCTCTGTGCTTATACTGTAGTTTAAATGTCAGTATTTGCGAGCATGGTTTTCTGGCATTTCAAATAGTTTGGAGGAAAATCGTGCTCCGGAATGCAACTTACATAATAAGTTTTATGTGAAAAACTTGAAACCTCGAGTGCACGTACACTGAAAATGGATTTTACAGCGAAGTAGGAGACATTCTCAAGCAGTTAGGCTTTTGAAATATTCTTTTTTTTATATAAGGGAGAAGGAGTAGATTAAGAGTTAATTAATTAAGAATAATGTACTTTTTTTTTGAAGAAAAACCAGATCAGACCAAGTATCTTTACATGTCTTAACATCTGGAAGGGATCTTTAACAAATCACAAATAAGACACACAGTTACATAATCAAGTCAAATGCCACATATGCAATATATCCTATATTCATCTGTCATTTCATATTGTAATCACCTATCAGTGATTTGCCGTGATTTCACAATAAAAGTCATAATTTCTGAGCAGAATGTACCACTCTGAACCTTTCAGTCTTCTAGATGATTTTCATTTTTAATACGGTTCCTATCTCTAACAACTGTGGCAGCCAGTGTGATATATTTCAGATACTGAGGGCACTGGAGACCAACAACACACAGGCAAATGCGTGTACTGTCAGCAAGAGCTAAATTAAAAAAAATAGAAATCAGTCTCTAAAGATTAGTGTGTTAATAAGCAACAAAACAAAATCAATTGAGAGAGTGAAAACCAGCTAACGCCCTCCCTTCTCTACACGAGGCTCAAAGCATGAGAGAAACTTTCCAGAATCAGCCACCTCATACGGGACATTTTGGGGCACAGAAAAACTATTCTCAGTTGACTATTTTTTTTTAAAGGGCAAAAACGATCCATGAATATATTTCACACTTCTGGCCTGTATTTCATTTATATTCCGTATGGTCTTGATTCGCTCAGTTCTCGCAGATATACACTTCTGTATCTTCAAACTACTTCCACACAACACTGAAGCTCGGGGCTGTGGATATGGTGGGGAAAAAAAACCATCTCGCTGGGCGGTGAGGACAAAGTACTTTGGCTTCTTTTGTTGTTGCTATGAATAAAATGCCGCTGCTAAAAATTGTTCTCCACTCTGCCACTGTCTCTGCACCCGCGAAACCTGCACGGGGGGGGGGGGGGGGGGGGGGGGGGGGGGGGGGGGGGG
>JBBPCS010008425.1:12329-31832 GCA_037974645.1 Hollardia meadi | reverse complement strand
TACTATTTTTAACATTCCTATAGCTTTTGCTGTTGCAGTTGCTTTGCATCTGTGTTTGTGCCTGTCTCCCCCGCTCCTCCGAGATAACTTTGTTGTGAATTGGCGCTATATAAATAAAATTTGATTTGATTTGATTTGCTTAGGAGGAAATGGAGGTAATAAAGAGACACTGTATGTGTGGCAAACTTACTGCAAATCGGAGGAGAAGGCAAGACTTTCCAACACCAGAGTCACCAATTAGGAGCAGCTTGAATAAATAGTCACTGTGAAGGAAGGGTAAAAGAAAAACTTTAGTTAGAGGATATTCAGAAATTGTTAACCAAGTGAGGGAGTTACATATTACCCGGTTATCTATATAAATGGCTGCTAGGGCCTGGGAACACAAGTCCATCGCAGGATCACCCACAGATTATTCACAGCACTGATGGGCTGACAAACATTCTTTAATTTATTGTCAATTTCAGTTAGATGCAAATATGCTAATCAGCATTAGTGTCATTACATCATTTGGCATGTGGCTGAAAAGTCCATTTTTACAAGGAAAGGAAAGATTCAGGACAGTTAAGCCTGCTAAGCTCAGGCACATTTTCAGGAAGAACTGCAGGAAGTCGGCTGATCATGTGATATGATCATGAACATATGAAGCCAGTTGAAAGGATTGGGGATGCTCTTTTCTTAGCCACATGTTGTACCTCTCTATTCCAATTCTGAGATTAGTCTGGTTCATGGTTACTGAGCTGATATAACAGTTCAATAGTTCATACTACCGAGTAGGGCTTCACCTAAATTTTAAGCACAGGAACCTAGTTTCAGTTTTGGTTCCTGGCCCAGAGCTTCTGCCTCCCAAAGTCCCTGCTCCTTTCTACTCCCTGCTACTTTCCAAGAACAAGGACACACCAGTATCAGGGTGGAGTTAACAGCCCTGAACACTACACTTGTATACAGCATTTAATAAGACAGCAAGGAAGCACTAATGTAGTTAGGCTCAGGTGGTAGAGAGGACGTCCAGTGATCGGAACATCAGTGGTTCGATCCCCGGCCCCTGCAGTCTATATGTCGAAGAGTCCTTGAGCAAGATACTGAACTCCAAATTGCTCCCGATGCTGTGCCGTCGGTGTGTGAATGCATGTGTGCAGATGCACCAGTGAGCCCTGTGATTTAGCTGTGGTTCTTGAGACTCTAGATTGTTTAGCTTGCCAGGTTGTAGTGTTAACAGCCCTCAGGTTGCTTGTTGTCCACTGAAAGTTAATTTGGGCCTTGCATATCTGCAGATTACTAATGCTTTATTAGTTATTTTTCTGTTTGTTTCCAAAAATCCCAAAACTTTCCACACATCGCTTTTTAAAATGGCCAGGAGTGGGTCATATGGCAAATATATCACAATATTTTTTTTCCATATTGATCAATATACATTTATCACGATACATAATCTGCTGCCAGTATCAGCATCCTGATAATGATAGAAACCTGGGTTTATAAGTTAAACTTTAGAATAGTTTTACACAAAAAACAGAATAACACAATAAAATAAACATTTAAATGAGCAAACATGGCTTGATTTAAAATATCTTGTGATAAAAGAATATATAAAACAACATAAATAAAGGATAAATGTATACATTTCACTTTACAAAAATGCTTTATCTGCCCTTAAGAAAACAATACAAGAAATTATGCCTTGTAACTTATTAAAATAATGGTGTGGTTGCTGGGATGGTACTTTTTCAGGTGACAGTACAGATTTGTTGTGTTTCCGGTCTTGGTTGGCACTGACTGATGCCATATTTTACAGACCGTCTCAATATCCAAACCACTTCTATATGATAGATGCTGTGTTATCTTTTACTGCAGGCAGAGTGTCCGAAGACGTCACATTTCTGTAAGTTGTGTCTTCTGCTTGTTCAACAGAGGTTTGATATAAATAGATCATACCGTCTCCCTTTTGTTGCACTTATGGATAATGACCATTGTCATCATTGACTACAGTAAAAAAATACCCCCCCACCCCCCAAGAACAGGTGGCAGGCAGCGAATCAGAGAACAGAGGCAGCACATTTCTGCTGTGTGACAGGCTGTTAGATCTATATCTATCGAGGAAAGATGTCCAAAGCTTATCATCGTTATAGAGATTATCGGATCCCCAAGCCAATTCGTTTTATCATCCAGTCCTACTTCCAACAGCTTCATTAAGTCCACAAGAGTGTCGTTTTATTTTGTGCAAAAATGGGTCTACCAAGTTCAAACCATTTTTTAATGTGTTGCCAATCTAATATGCTTGATCTTCACGGTCCTAAGATTAAGAGTGAATGTATTTTCAGTTCCTGGAATTATGAAGTCTGTCTCTATAGTCTACTGTGGGATGGCACTGACAGACGCTTAATTTTCATTTTCAAAGAGCATTGTCGAGGCATAAGGCAACTTGCATATTAAGGGTAAAGCATTAAGATTATCCACCCCAGCGACCCACCTTAACACCATCATGCAACAAGGTGGTTCCAGACATCTTGCAGCCAACATGAGTCTGAACTACACCCTGAACCACTTACAATTACCCATGTAAAATTAAGCAATATGATAATCATTCAATTTCCCAACACACACACACACAATATCTGTGTGTGCAGGATACAAGTTTCAAACAAACTGCTGTACCTGTCTAATATTTGGTTTGTTCCAGACCTTCTAGTGTTCAGCCTTTTTCTGTTTCTTCCTTTTCGTACTAATCCTACACAGCAACACAGTCCTAGGCCTAAAAAGAAATCTGAGCAGAGATCCAGTGCCCTGGCAAAATAACAAATACTACACTTGGCAGTGAACCTACTGATACTGCATCACCAGCAGCAGAAGAGGGGATGCAGTATTGTACAACTTAATTCTCACACATCAGCTGAGCCTGGCAGTCTGAGTATTATACTGCTTTCCAGGACCATCTCAGTTACTCTACTTCTCAATGTAATAAATTCCAGTCATACCCTCTTCATTAGGCCTGTGACTGTGGACAATGGCCGTCCCTATGCAAGGCTGACCACACACTGAACTCTAAAGACACTACCAAATTGACCAAAAACAAGAGTTTTCAAAAATCTAGGGTCCAAACTAAGTAAAGAATCCACTGTTACCTTACTCAATATGTGCTTCTCTAACCTCAAATTTGGAAATGCTAATTACCATTCTTTATTTGGATTCCCATTAGCTCTTCTCTCTCTTCCTGGGGTCCACACACAACAGAACATACAAGACAAGACATAACTATTCACCATGGTATCCATTTTAACAGAAAAATCCAAAATATGCCATTGATAAGAGACAAGCTGTGCAATTAAGAAAATCGTGCAGGCCTATAATTGCTTGTCATTACAACTACAAGTGTGGTCTTCAGTATATTGAAATATACTCTGAACCATCATGTGGGGTAAAGATGCCGCCTCCTCTTTATTGAGTCAGATCTTGGACCTTGCCTATGAGTATCTAGTCTATACCAAATATGTGACTCACTAATACAGGATTAAGCAGTCTATAGAGAGGAATGTGCTTCAATTATAAGGATTTAGAGTGGTGAAGCGATAAAAACATGTTTTAGATTTAAGAGTAGGTCTGTTTAAAGGCTTGCCAAACAAGAAAAGCTGCTAGGCTAAAAATTATGTTGTTCACTCAAATGAACATATATGAATGGGAAATCAAAGACAGAGAGGAAGTTGAAGTGCTTGTGATTGCTCGACGGCTATGGCATGTGACCTACACATGACTGAGAGGCTGTGGAGGGGCTGCTTCAGCACTACTAGACCATATGACTGAAAAATGAGTCATGTTCAACACCAGGTAAAGCGTTTGCCAATAGTAGCGTAGACACAAGTAGCATGTCGTGTTGACACAGACTTAAGTATAAAAATCGGCAACGGGACAAGTTGTGTCTTTAAAAAAAATCAAATTAAGGGAACCCTTGCTGTTGAGTCATATTTATTGGTATTCACTAATTCAATTAACGTTTGCTAATTCTCCCCGATATCTCTGACAAGGGTGTATTATAGCAAAACAAAAACTGCTCAGCATAAAAACAAGAAGGCTCACGTTACAGTTAGCAGTCAAGACTCAACAAGGCACCTTTTTGTCCTGCATTTACATCTCAGCGTGAAACGCAGCGAACCGAAACCAGAGTCCGTAGCTACTGTCGCTGGTCCAACAGCTGGCTTACAATATTTGGACATAAAAAACACTTCGTTGTTTTCACAAAATATCCACTGACTAATGAATGTTTAACACCAACATCCACAGATAAGCTACTCCTGGAAAATATTCACAGTATCTATAGAAGGCACAGGTGGACATTCGCTAATGTCAGCTGATGTTAGCCGCTAACTTAGCTCAACTGCTAATATTAAGTTGTTTGCCAACGCGTACGTTAAATTACTTGTTAGCACATAGCTAGCCTTACCTAGCTGACCAAAATGCAACACAACGCTCTGAAGCATGATACTTACTATTCGGGATTCATTGTTGACTCGTTGTACAGTGTAACCCCTCTCGTGACACGTCTCTTTTTCCCTGTCCACAGATGAGCAGCGCTGTTTAATAATGGAAAGGGAGCGGTGGCTACCTTACACTGCTCCAAACACCACGGCCGGCTACTTGTTCCCCTGTAAAAATCCAAAATGGCTGCAATTCCAACCAGGAAACAGCTAACATTAGCCAGCTGGTTAGCCAAGTCAGGAAAAAACACAAAATACGTGGCTTGGTTTTACGGATGCCTTGTCTTTTAGGGCAGCCTGTTATCTCTTTCTACAACCGTAAGTCCAAAGCTAATAAACAGGAGATGTGAGTAAATGTCTAGCCAACCGATCCCTTTCTCTCCCTCTTGCTGTGTGTTTGTCGTTACCGCAACAGTGAACTGTCAAGCCTTGGGAGAGATTACGTCATTTAGTGAAACGTGGCAAAGAGGAGTCGGCTAGTACACTCTGTCAAACTACACACAATACACAACTTCCGGACATATCCTTTAACATAAATCTCAACGCGTGTCTTTTGTACAATTTGCTGATGCTCAACAGTGAGGCTTTTATTTACAAAGACATAATTATTATTTCCGGTCACATCCTTACATCTGACCGGCTTGACACACCAGCCCTCAGTAGGTTAGACTACTTTACCATCTAGTTCTACTGTACACTTTGGCCGACAAGTCTCTCATTAATCCAGAAACTTCCCATCTGGAGTTCATGCATGTGCGTCATAGTCATGAGTGATGTGCGTGTCATGAGTCAAGGTCTTGTCATCACTTGTCTCAGGAAGTAGGTGTGAATAGGAAGACTGGTAGCTCATGTAAGCACCTGTACACAGGTAGGTGTCCATGTATCATCCAATCATTTGTGTGCTGCAAAGCATAGGCGCACGCTATACTATTCCTCTTAATTATGCTGCGTTCCACATCACCCACTTTTGTATATACTGCAGCTGCTCTTACAAAGTACTGTTGCATGCAGTATGTATCCAATTGGGACATACTACTTCATCATAACATTGTGCCTTGAACTTTGACCCTCTTGCTCATACATCCATCTCAGTCTGTATTTAGTCGGTATATTAATGTATTAAAGATAAATCACAAAAAAATGTAGTACTTATTTAAATGCGCTGTCATCTGTTGTTGCGGTTTCTGTAATCTGTCAATGTCTGTGCTCTCTTGGCAGCTCAGTTGATGTGACGGATCTTGCACTTGGTCGAGGATTGTGGGTCAGAACAGCCAGAAAAGCATGCTGCTTTGCATACTGCAAAATGGGATCAGATGCAGTCGGACAAACTGGTATTTTTAGCATTTGACGTACTATGTATTGGGACACACCTGGCATACTAAATACTATGGTAGTGTCCGTATTGGAACACAGGGTTAGTTGTCAACAGGCACACTATTACTAGACTATTCCTCATAGGCCTATTCTTTGTCCCACCATCCCTCCCTGCCAACATATGCAAAAAATACTGGTATGTTCGGCTCGATCAAGATCAGTGTGCTACAGAGCTGCCAACTCTCACCCATGGAGCGTGAGACTCACGCAAATGACGCTCTTCACACGCTCTCACGCCACACCTCTTATTTCTCACAATGTCAAATAAAAATAAAAATAAAAATAAAAATAATGCATGTCAGCTGACGTGCTACTTTGCCCCGGAACCTTCGGTTGGATTATCCGCTTGCCCATGTTTGCACGGGACGATCTTTATGGTCACGCTGGAAATACCGCTGAAAACACCTGTGTGCAGTGCCCGTTTGCTCCGTTGCTGCACAGAGCGCCGATCGCTTGTTTATTCAAAGTTTATTAATATTGAACATGTTGCGTGTCCAAATTGCACCAAATCCGACGTTTTATTCAGCCAATTTAAAGTTACTTACGACATTAATTACTTAGAAATAAAAAATTGCAAACAAAAACAACTTTTCATCCCAGGCTATTCGAGGGCCCTGGGTACTCAGTCCCACTTTTGGGTGGCAACCCCAAACCTGTGCATGTGCCCAGCTCAAATCTCACTATAAGGTTTTCTGAAAAGTTGGCAGCCCTGGTGCTATTAGTTTTCTAAGAGGTTGGCAGAACAGCTTTCCTGGAAATTGCAATATACAAGATTTTTCAATGACTTTAGGGCTAAGTCAGAGTGGGTTGTAGGGAGTGTAGGTGAACCCTAAACCAAAGTGGAGAGCAGCCAGAAACTTAAACTTGCTCTATCTCTCTGGTGGAGCCTATTGTAATGCAAGGAATTATTTTTCCTCCAAATGAATCACATTTTTGAGGGCTTTAACATGCTCAAAAACTCATGAAACTTTGCACAAAATTCAATCATGGTGGACATTTACGTATTTCATTGGTTTCAGCCATGGCCGTGGCAGAATGACACTCTAGTGCCCCCTACACTGCAGCCCCCAGGGCAACTTTCACCTGCATGCATGAAATTCAGTAAGCATGTGTATCAGACCTAGATCTAGACCTAGATCCAAAAGTCTCTTGGAGCAATGACCTGAACCCAACAGGAAGTTAGCCATTTTGGATTTTGTGCCCATTTTTGATGAATCAAACACTTTGTATTTAAACAAAGTCCTCCTATAGGTTTCATCCAGTCAACTTCAAATTTGGTCAGGACAGTCTTAACTACCTAAGTATGAAAAGTTATTAAAAACCTGAGTTTTTGCTGAACGGTGTTGCCGTGGCGGGGCAGCAAATTTTGACATTTCGCCATAAAAGAGGAAGTTGTTAGAATTTCAATGTACATGGTCCAATCTGGGCCAAACTTCACACGATGAATAACAGTCCCACGCTGAAGACATGACATTGGTCTTTGGCATGGGTGTGGCAAAATTACTTCACAGTGCCCCCCTTGAAAATTTCAACTAAGCAGCCCCGTCCGTTACATGTAGAGTTACCAAAATTGGTAGGCATGTGTAACATCCCAAGACATACAAAAAAGTCTCTTGGTGCCATGAACAAAACACAGCATGGAAGTCTGCCATTTTTAATTGAATTTGAAATTGGAGGTTTGGAGAAATTGGTTTTTGCCCATTTTTGTCCATATTTTGATGCTGTGGCGTTTTTCGCCATGAAAGAGAAAATGTTTTGCAACTCAGCTGTACGTGGTCCAATCTGGCCTAAACTTCACATGTTTGACAAGAGTACTTACCTGAAGAAATATACGTGCCAAGTAGGAGTCAAAGCCATTGTGCCACCTACTGGTAACAGGAAGTACACTTTGTGTATTTTTAGCAAAATTTACAAAAAAATTACAACTATGTCCTAGAGAGCTGAAATTTTCAGCACATCCTGTTCACTATGACAAACATTTGGTACAATGCAACCTATGGTCTACTCAGTAGTCCGTCACTGTATTTTTCAAAATATGAAAAATCATTATATTGTATATCTATATCTCCGTAATGCTTTGTTCAGATGCCATGAAACTTGACACAGACATGCATTTGCTTCGCTTGGTTCAGATCTGTCAAACGGTGTGTAGTGCAGTGATACATTTTATTTTTTGGTATTTGTACTGTTTGTACACATTTTTTTATGTAAACTAATCTTTAAACATATCCCACCAAAATGTTAGACAATATACCATAAGCCATCAGAATGATGCCAACCATTGGTGATTTTTATAACCAATGGTTGAATTACTGTGATTTGTGACACTCTCCTCTCAGCTAAACAGATATCTGCTGACATCTAGTGTCTCTTTCTATTTTAAGTGTTACAGACCATTACTTGACAAACAGACCACTATCTTTTCCTTAAGGTCTTTTCTTTTATGTGTATATAGTTGTTTTAAGCACAGATGGTCTTCCTGTTGTAAAGATTAACCTATTTGTGATAAAATGACAAACCATCATGTCCGGATTAAATTACCTGCCGCATATACACCAGTGTATTATTATCATCAGATCACAAATACATCAGTAAATCCTGTGTCCTCATAATAGAGCATGTATATGTCAAAAAGTACATATAAAGAGTGTCAACATGTTACACTGTCATTAAGGTTTGATAATTCCATTATGGATGTCCCAAGTCCCAGTTCTCATTACAGACCATCATAGACAAGGTGTAAGCCCCCCACACACAGGAATCACATGAAGGCAATAACAATAGACAATTCTGTGGTGTTTCATTGACTAATAAATACAGGTGTGTTCACTTCTTCACTTTTACCTGAGAAGCACTATCAATAGTGGCAACGTGGCCATGAAACAGCAAGTTGTAGCCACTTAAGTGTACAGTCACCTCCTGGGAACAGGAAATGAAATGTTTGATACTTTAAAGTAATCTTCCTCCTGGGTTGACCAGATCCATTTGGAATGTGGTCAGAGAAGCCATAAAACTGTGATGATGCTTTATTGTGAAGATTGTGAGTTTTCATCAACTCCCTATTGCCATGATGACGCATCATTCACCATGAAACAGGAAGTTGTTGTAACTTGAGTGTACCTTGTCCAACCAGCCCCAAATTTCACATGTATATTTAAAGGCCCGACCTGAAGACATCCTCTTGTCACTTAGGTGCCACCTCGTGGCAACAAGAAGTAAGCCTTGTGTAAGCCTTGTAAACCTTTCTCATGGGGGAAATGTTGAGTCTCTGTAAATTAATAATTACTAACTAATAATAAAGAGTGAGAGGGGGGACATGGTCGCGTCATCCTGACGGCTGCAGGTGTGAGGGCCTGTTCAACACTGCTTGTAGTTTTCATTTTGTTTGTTTTTGTGGCATGTTTTCATGTTGATGTGGTACAGCAAAATAGAAAATCAAAAAAAGTTTAATTTCTGTTTTCAACATTTTCCCCTTGATTGGATTACTGACATACTATCATGGTTTCTTAGGACATTTAGTGTTATAGCATGATAATCACGCATGCATTATTAGAATAGAAATATCCCAAGGTATAGGTTACAGAGGGCGAAGCATTGTGATGATAAAGAGAAGTTCCATAGCATAATCCATAATCCACTCAATTGTGGATCTACCTGTATATGTGACCCCCTCCTCCAGTGCTGGGGAGGGGGCCAAAATTGGGTACTGGGGCCTTGGTGGAGATGAGTGACTCATAGAAGTGAAAGTGAAAAAGTTAATAAGCTACGTTTTGGAAAGACATCCAGGTTTGGTTACTATACATATCTCATGCAGGTATTAAATTACTAATGAAGCTGCTTTGATGAATGTGCACACTTGATGTCCCTGCACGACGTGAACGTGTCAAATCTAAGAGTCAATAAGGAGAAAAAGAGTGTTATTGTTTCACAGGATAACTGTCTAAACTTTAATGCAGTAAACTTTGCACATTAAAAGGCTAAAATCTGTCTTTGAAGAATGTGGTTTTGTCTTTTATTAACAATAATTTACCCAAATTTTTATAACTTCCTTAAAGTTCACCTTAATTTTCAATTTCAAAGTGCTTTTACAAACTTTGCCTTTAAATCTACATGTTCCAGAGAGGCAAATAATGCAGAGTGCATTATTTGTGCAGCAGAGTGCAGAGCAAACTGCAGCGGACAGTAGCTACATAAATTAAGAGTTAAAACATAATTAAAACCTGTTTTTGGTTTTATAGACTGCACATTTCAACATCTTTTTAGTCTGCTTAAAAAAACAAAACAAACACACTTATGCTTTATACTGACTGCTACTCTTTTATTCACAACTTCCTCTAGTGTAAACTTCATGCTTCTTTTTTTCTCCTTCCCACTTTCCTCTCTGGGTTTGAATTATCCAATCACTGAGCCTCGTTATTCCTCTCTGTTTGTGACATGAATGCAAGATTCAACCTCGTGTTCTCTTCCACTGTCCATCAACTGTCCACCTCCAGTCCATGACAGTGACAACCTTGTCACAACATTCTCCATCCCTAACACCACCTGCATCAAGCCTCCATTTGCAAACATCAGCAGCTGCTTTTCCTTCATAATTCCATTCATCCAAAATGGAGTCTGACCTGATTGACCTGTCAGTGAAGTTTCCTCTAAATCACAGACACAAGATTTTAAACAATCTGGTTTATTCAGTGACTTTGAGTGAATGAGGAAAGGTTTGAGCTTTTGGGTTGTAAAAGGGGTTTTTACCCACATGACAAAAAGTGGATATATTCAGCCATGCCAATGTTTTGTCCAATTCTGTCTCCAGGGTCTTCAGTATGCCTTAGGAATAAAGTAGTTTGAATTAAAGCTAGTTAAAGTCACAATAATAGTACACACAGTACAGATTCTGGACACAGATCTTAGGGTGGAACGTTTATTTTTATTACTGTGAGCACCACAAACTCAATTCCATTCACAAACCTGGACAAATAAAACCAAAGGTATCTGACTGGAGAGGAGAGAAAATGCATTTTGTTGTAATTTGGTTGAACTGACATTAACATTAGAACACACAACACTGGCACCAGTGAGAACAGAGCAAAGAATGTGTTTTAAGGCTGCGTGTGTTGTGTTGGACATGTGGACAGTGACCACCTGTCCAGTACGTGATTACAGTAAACCAGCTGATGAGAGTGCTGAAAAGTTACTGGTCCCTGTGAGAAACTCAGGGTTAGGGGCTGTGTGACATGACCCAAAATTTCATGATACAGGTCATTTCATATCCCAATAACGATACATATCATGATATAGCACACTTTCTGTATATTCACTGAATAAATAAGTTATACGAAATACCAACATGGAAGGACATATTTCTTTATTACATTTTGAATTATATACTCAACAAATAAAACGTGCTTACTCATATTTATTTTATTCAGATTATTTTATCCTTTGAGCCCTTGTGCAAATTTTCAAATAAGCATGTTATAAAATATTAATATATAAAATATTAAAAGGTAAAAAGATAACACGTGGCTCTCATTGGTAATGTTTGACATGATTCTACATGGTAAACAAGGTTACTGTGCCCACCCCGCCTTTCTGTTTCTGCTCTGATGACTCTCTTCATCAGCAGCATGTTTTATAAAGTCGCCCAAATAACAACTCGCATTTTGGATTTTTTTTTTCATCTGCGATTCCGTTTTCACAACAGCAGGTGAGCCTGGTGTGGAGGAGGATTGTTAATCATGTAGCCGATCGAAACTAGGCACACATCCAAGCTTTTTCAAAACAACGGCATAAGTAGGCCCACATTAAACAGGAGATGTCGCATCACAATCGCTGCATTTGTCTTGTTTTGAACGTCATTTAAATGTCGACATAGCTGAGAGCTGCTTTCTGTCCTTCCCTCTCTGCTGCTTGACACAATATTGCAGTAAAAAGTATCATTCCCAGCAGAACGAAAAAAAGGATAGAACATAATGTGAAACGATGGGCATTTTACTACTGTCAAACGATAGATATTGTGATATCACACAGCCCTACTCCGATTGTAAAAATTCACAATGCAATCACAGTGCAAGTAGTCAAATCCTCCAGTATATTAAATTGTTCCACCTCCATTTAGCTGCTCAGAGAAACAGATGTAATCCTGATATGGTGAAATGACTGAAGTGTATGCAGGCCTGAGCTCTCCATGTCCTCAAACACTGACATCACAGGAGTGTGCCACTACAAGAATGATCCATTTTCAAAAAAAGCTATTAGAAAGTGTCATTTGTAAATGATGCATTAATAAATTTGAAGTGAGAATAAAACAACACAAATAAATAAAATGATGAATTTGAGGTCCTTATTTAAATGATGAAGCTTGAAGTGTTCCTTTTTGTTATTCTTGTTGAGCTCTGAGGCCACACACAGCTCCTGCCAACACGTTCTAGCTGGCCGATCAGGGCTCCTCCTGCTGTCCTGTGTCTAGAACTTCATTTCAGGTTCAGGTGGCAGACTGCGTTACACCTCTGTGAAGGAAAGACAGGCATTAATGAACACTATCAAAATGTGAAGTGTGATTGTAAACACAACAGACAAACTGTGAGACTGCAAGACAGTTACATTCAAGGCTTAAGTCCTGAAAAATACAACAGTGACATGAGTAGATTCAGTTTTAGGAGCAATTCAAAGTCATGTAATATTCATTGTGATCAGTTCAGTTTCAAACCAGGGGTGCTCAAACTTTTCCCCTTGGTGGGCCAAAGCTGAAATTTAAAGGAACAGTTCACCCCTAAATTAAAAATACATATTTTCCTGTAAAAATACATTTGAAAAACTCAACAGCAATGTCTCTTTCCAGAAATCATGACCCGGTTACTCAAGATAATCCACAGACCTTGTTGTGAGCAGTTTCATGGAGGAACTATTTCCTGTCCTCATCACTGCGCAGAAGCATGTGTGCATCTACTCATGGATGAGAGGCTATCTAACTAAGCTAGCTAACGTTACAGCTCAGCCAAGGAGGACACCATTAATGTTTACATCCCGCCCTGTCATGAGCACGAGACTCTCGTCGATGAGAGTGATGCACGTTTAGGCCTACTTCTGCGTGGTGATATGATGTAGTTCGTTCAAAAGAAAATAGTTCCTCCTTGAAACTGCTCACAACAAGGTCTGTGGATTATCTTGAGTAACTGGGTCATGATTTCTGGAAAGAGACATCGCTGTTGAGTTTTTCAGATGTCTTTTTTTTGCACTTTGAGCAACATAAGCGTGCCATCTAGTTCCATTATATTGGAGAGAAGGCAGACATCTCTACAGCTGATATCTCCAAAACTGAGCAACTCACACCAAAACAATCTAGATGGATAAATAGCAAAACAAACATATGTCATTTTGTAAGATGTGAAGGATTTGAGTGTTGGCGTTTCCCCATTGGCTGTTGCCCTTTCAAAATTAATTGCCATGAACGGTTATTACATCATCGGTTGGGCGTGTGTTTACACCTAACTGTTTTCTCTTATGTCCACAGGGGCTTCACTCCATTGACTGCGGCTTAAATAACTAGTGCTTAATCGATTAGCTTGATGCTAACACAAAACAGGAATTACCATTATGACATATTTATTAATGGAAATTAGCATCACAACCGCGATTCTTAACAAACACATGCTCAACATAAAGCAACACGTGGGCTCATTCTTATAGGCATATACTGTATGTGCCCTGTGGAAACAAACCAATAGCTGCTGACTTCACATTGCTAACTCATCTGCTAGTCTGCTACTCTAATCTCCAATGAGTTTAAAAACTACAGCCACCACTAAGTGGAGAAACTGTGTTACAGGAGAGGGCAGCACATATACAGTAGATATCTTTCTATTTTCTTTATTATTCTTTTAACACTAAAGCTTGATGAGCAGGAACAGCTAAATGTAGCAATTTATTTCAAACAGTATGGATATTTTTTCATTCATATTGTACATTTTATTACCACTTTTATATGCAGTGAGGTCCAGGGTTTTGAATACGCTGTTTTCAAGTTGAGTTTCATGTGAAGGATGTTAATTTAAAGGCTCACATTTGTGCTGTGTAGAGCAGAGTGTAAGAAAAAACAGCTCTCCACGAGCCGAGAGCCACGACAAAGACAGCACAGTAAAGCATCTCAACAGTCACTCTGACAAACCAGAGAGACTCTTAGAGAAATAAGAGACATCCACAGATAGAAGCAGATGAAAGAGCAGGGGGGTTTAACAGATAATTAAATAGTTACAATTACAATTCAAATATGTTCTCTTTCAAATTAAACTTCACAGGATATGAGTGGAAAGTTTGTTTTGAACTCCAACGTAGCATAATTGTAGTTAAACTGTGTACCAGATCACATGACGTGATCTGGTACAGTTTAACTACAAATATTACTGGCACCAAAACAGAAAATTGCAGGTGACCATTAAATATCCAGGAATTCACATTATAGACACTAAAACTGACCCCTGTAACAAATTGTCCACATTTAGGCAAATTAGCCATACACAGCCCAGCCATATCAAGGTTTAGACCTAGTCTTGTTGATTTTGGGGTGAACTGTCCCTTTAATGGTGAACAAAAGCGAACACCTTTTGGAATGTACTGTTAAGATGCAAAATGGTACTAGGATTCAAAGTTCCTTTAATTGACTGACATATCCTGCGCAAAGTGTTGGCAATTTATATTATCATTAAAAACATTTTTTTCCCATAAGGAATATCTGGCAGGCCAAATCAAACCTTATGGCAGGCAATGCTGGCCCGCTGGCCATAAAATGTCTAAAAGTCTCAGAATTACAATGACAAACAGACATCATGTTATGGCATACATATCCAACGGATACATACGTACAATGCTAAGAGGTTTCAAAAAGTCAGGTTTGCTTTTTGTGAAATAAATGAGTCTTGTATTGAAATGGAGAATTGCTGAAAGATCATAAAAAACAAACAAACTGTGAAATAAATCATACTTGTCCACATCCTGCAGTCTGTTCACAAAGCGGACCCCTTGACCCCCACAAGGCCTGGGTCCTCCTCTCTGCTCTGCTGGACCGGTCTGGGCTGGGTCAGGCTGTCCATGGCAGACAGGATGGAGGAGTAAAAATGTTCCGTGTGCGTCCCCAGAGCTCTGGACTGCTTCTCAATCAACAGCAGGGTGTCTCTTAAAACTGGAAAGGAGAAGGGAGAGGGCATGAAGACTTGGGAAAATGAAAATGAAGAGAAAGGCTGAGGTTTTTGGCTCATAATGCATGTTACACACTGACATGGAGACGTGGCGTTGATGCAGCTGAGGAGAAGCTGTCCGGTGTGCAGAACAGAGGAGGTCAGGGGCTGATGGCTGCTCACTTCTCTCTGAAAACTCTGATAACAAGACCTTCACATTATACAGTCAGCATAAAACATTACTGTAATGAACATGGCACTTGACCCCACACACAGAATGAGACGTCTGTGCAGTGCAGGACCATATCTACTCACTGGTTGTGTTTAATACACAACAGCTGTAGACATGCATTGTTTTACCTGCTGAAGAATTGACGGATTGTATCTGTTTTATATCCTTATTAGTGCTTCATTATCACTATTGATGCTCTGAGCCTAAATCCATACATGAATAACTCCCTGGCTGACTGTTACCAGTCACTCCATTTCACTTGAACGTCAAAAACAACACCTGGGGCCAGATGCATAAAACACAACTAAAACTGTGTACACACCATAGACTATATAAATAATGGACGGAGTCTCCGTGACGTCACCCATAGGTTTCTGAAGAGCTATTGTGAAACCTCAGTTTGGTGGCTCTGGTTGTTGCCATCTTGGCAGTGACTGACTCCGCCTAACTTATGCTAATCCAAAGATGGGCAAAGGGGGTGGACCTGAGGTGACGCCGAGCAAACAGCTAGCGGCTGTGGACGGCATCCACCTGTCACTCAAGCGGCCATGCCCTTAATTATGCATAACTTTAAGCCTTAATATAATTTAAATGGGTGAGTTATAAAAAAAATTCACCCCCCATACAGTTGTCATGAATGTGGAAATTAGCTATAGAGACCAAAACCGTTTTTTTGTACCACGCTGTAAACATGTTTATGTCTGCTGTAAAATTGGGCATTTTAACATAGGGGCTTATGGAGTTTGACTCCCTTTTGGAGCTAGCCTCAAGTGGCCACTCGAGGAATTGCAGTTTTTGGCACTTCCGCATTGGCTTCATTTTTCAGCCCCGGAGGTTGCCTCTTGGTACACTACACACAAAGACAGAAATATTCTTTTCATCACGTTTAAAAAGCTGTGTGCACGCCTGATTCTGTTTTATAAATCTCAGTTATTGTGGTTCAATTCCACTCTCACAATTATCCATGAATGGATGAAGACACACCATTACACATATTGATACTTGTCAAATGTCATGAGGATGATCAATGAGTAATTAGCCCTTTTTACACCGAGATTGCACAATGTCGCCGCAACGAAGAACCTTCTCTACGCTGCCTTTGCTTACTTACACTGAACAAAACAACGGTGTCACAACACCGCTCCACTCTGTGATTTAGATAGGAAGCCGGCGTTCCGCAATGAAAAGAGGTGTGATGAGTAGAAGTCTAGTGTAACGTTTTACATGTGCGCTGAGCAGCGCTTTGTTAACAATGGAATAACATGACAATAACAATCATTTACCGTCCCTGTTATATGGCGGATGATCTCAGCCTCTGCTCGGAGAGCAAGTAGCTCCGAACCCCACAGTGTCTCCACAATTTTTTAACATTTTTGTTTTTTCTTGAGTTTCTTTGGGTTAGCTGCTAACTGCTGCTAGCTACTTTTAAATCTTCCGGTTGAGGGTCGCACACATAACATGTCGACAAAACGTCACAGCCCTGTCTTGTCGTTCCACGCCGGCTCACTCGTTCACACAGACGTCGGCGCTTCGGCGCTGTTACTACCTCTGCTGCCGTCTCAGAGGTCGAACAACTTTGACCCCCCCATCACACCTCTTTGACGCTTATACAGAAGGCAAGGCGCAACAGGCGTGCATTGAACAACATGTGTAAAAGGGGCTAGTAATAGTCTTCATATTGAAACAGATAAAAATAAAAAGATTATTAAATAATTATTAAAACTCAGAAATGATTTAAAATAGTTCATATGTAGACATATGTAGACCTCATGAATTTATTTATTTAAGAACCAGATACCAGATGCAAAGATGGCACCAGTTCACCTGGCACATAAGCCCAAAACGTTTTCTAGCTTCCTGGTTATGCGGCCGGCTGAATATGCGTAGTGGCGTTTCTCCCACTCGGCCTATAAACTTTACATTATGATGATGTCAGAGATTTTTTAAATTGCTTTTCTCTGCTTGAGGAAAGTTTTACAAATACAAAACCTCCATGGATCAAAAATTCATAACAGAAAAAGTCATAATTGACCTTGTTTGCAGTTCGAGGTGTCCTGTCAACAGTTTTACAGATGTCTCTTTCATAATGGTAGTCTATGGGGAAAATGCTTTTTGGGCTGCAGGGGAATTTTTAGCTGCAGTACCGTGAGTGACCATTGGGCAAAATTGGAAGCAAGACTGTTCTATGATACATTCATGGTGTGGTACTGCAGAGGAAACCATGGCCTGTGCTCTCATTGTATCCAGGTTCTAAATGATACATTCATGCTCAGGGGCCAAGGACGTGCACTGCCGAATTTGGTGCAATTTGGACACGAGTGTTCAATATTAAAGGGAAACTTTGGTTATGAACAAGTCAACCAGACACCATCCAGACACCCAGTCTAGCAGAAACAGAACCATGCGTGTCTGCGTGTTACAGAGCCCTCACCTGATACTCAGCCAGCGATGACTTCACACTGTCTATGTCCACAGTGGGCATAGCCAGCAGCTCCATCTTCTCTGACACTGTATACAGCTGCTGGATGAGCTGCTCCAGGTGTGCACAGAACACCTGGAACAACAACGTTCATGGCTTTACCACATGATGCCAAGATATGCATCAAAAGTAAAACACTGCAAAACAGTGTACAGGGCTTTTCACATTGCATATTTTAGTTGACCCTGGGACAACTTAGCCCCTTTTCACACACACACATTGTTAACCTAAGCCCAGGGCAATACAATTCACACTCTTGTACCTGGATGTGTTGCATCAGGGAGACACTTTGCTCCTGGTTCTCCTGGCTGCTAGGCGGGGTGAGGCCAGACAGCTGAACCACCAAAGCCTCCACCTCCCTGAGACTGGATCGACTCAGTCTCCCTCCAACAGGCTCCACCCAGGCTCTAGATCTCCTCACTGCCTCGGAGTCGCTGTGATCCGCTGGTGATGGGAAGGAGATGGACTTTAGAATTTTTGAGATGTACTTTCTTTAGAACCACAAACTAAATCCCATTCATCTCCGTTGTGTTGTGGTGGAGAGATCTGGACAAAAGAAAACCAAAATATCCGCACAGAGATACTACAAGTGAGAAAATATGAGTGAACTGACCCTTTACGAATGTATAGGCACAAATTACTGTATGACCACCATTAAATAATTGTATGATAAATACCCATCGAATCAGCCCTCATCTTATCGCTGCTCGTCTCAGATTTTCCTTCAGCTTTGTCTTGATTGTTGACTTCATTCTCCTCCATCTTGTCTTCAGCCTCCTGTTTCTCAGGCAGGGTGATGGAGGAGAGGATGGAGGTGTTGCCTAGCCCCAGTGACTCCCAGCTGGCGGTCACAGGCCGGCTTAGCAGGGCTGTTACCTTCCTCACCTGCACAAAGGGACCAAACACACAGAAACTACTGAACATTAAAGCTGACACTAATAACATGAATCCACTGTGTCCGTCTGTCTCTCCACCATTGTCTTAACTTTTGTTTGAAGAGCTGATGATGAGTCCAGATGACTAACATTTAGTTATTTAGACACTAGATATGTTCCAGAGTTGCCATCATCTGTTTAGCCAACAGAATCAAGAGGACATGCTCGTGGCCATACATATTACTCTACTCTGAATAGGAAATGCATGTGGGAGCTCTTTTTGGTTAGTATTTAGTTGTTCTTTTACTGACAAGTATAGTATTGTTTGATTATTCTAGATGTTTGCTTCATTTAGATTCGACTTTGATAGTATTTTTCCTTTGCTAGTCATTTGTTTAGTTTATTTTCTTGTTCAGCATATTTAGTTTTTGCATAATTAGTATCTTTTTTTGTTTTTGTTTGTGAATTGGGTAACACTGTGGGTACCTGAGGTTGTATAGGTAGAAAGGAAGTTATAAATCATGATGCACCTGGGTGGGCCTATGTTTTTTTTTTTTTTAACTAAAGCAATGAGAGGCAAGAAATCATTACTTCTTTGTTCTTTGCTTGCTTGTCTCTTGAGGAAATAAACCATAAGAAATGCAGAAACGTTGCATGGACAATGAACTTCTTCTGCCTGTGTACAAAGCCATGGTGCAACAGTGGCCCTTAAGTTTGATTCAACTTTGATTTTGAGACAAATGGCCACTAAAACATCTGTATTAACATCATGAGGAGGAATTCAAAAACAAAGCAGTGTTGACAGCATCATTCTCCTAAATATCTCTGTCCCACTGTAACCAGTCCACTCAGCCTGTCTGTCCCACTGTGACCAGCCCACTCAGTCTGTCTGTCCCACTATAACCAGCCC
>JBBPCS010008425.1:0-12229 GCA_037974645.1 Hollardia meadi | reverse complement strand
ACTCAGCCTGTCTGTCCCACTGTAACCAGCCCACTCAGCCTGTCTGTCCCACTGTAACCAGCCCACTCAGCCTGTCTGTCCCACTGTAACCAGCCCACTCAGCCTGTCTCTCCCACTCTAACCAGACGCTCAACAGCATGAGAGGTTTCATTATATATGGTGTTCAATATTTTTTGTTTGATTTGTGGGAGTTCAGGTGCAGCATGGGACTGTTGTTAATATACTATTAATGTATTACACAGATAAACAGTATATGTTACTTTACAGCAAATGTTTCAACTCAAAAAGTGACAGTATTATTTTTACAACGTGCAACATTTGCTTAGTGCCCTCCACATTTTTTGACATGAGAGCCCGTCACATTCAGTGGCCAATCTGATGATTTTAGATTGTATCTTGAAATGCATTATAGAATCGTTAATGAAAAATAGTGTTTTAATGGTGCAAATGGCGAAATGTAAAGGCTAATCCAGGTCTGACTACAGTCTACAGAGCATTTCAAAGTGTAGAAAAAAAAAAGATCACAATTTAGATTGTGGATGAGGATTGTGATTAAATAAATCGTGATATTGTTTTTTGGCCAGATGTTCCACCCTTACACTGAATCCAACACCAAGAGGAGTTTGGAAAATAGTCCCTTCTCATAACTGCAGTATGACACAACAATAGATAAGGATTTGACTGTGGGAAACCGCTACTTTAACCAGTTTTAAAGTCTCTGCCGGTGAATTTTTAGACCATGGTGAAATGAATGCAATCACAAAAACGTGCCCTTTGGAAAATGATCAGAAATAATGCAAAGGATGAGTGATTTGTAGTGAATGGGTTTCAACATGTAAAAGCACCAATGTGTACAAGTCCATGAGTGTCCTCTGCACTGACCTGTCTGGACAGCAGCTGCAGCTCCTCCAGCTGCACTGGAAGAGGCCAGAACTCCTCATCCACCTCCCCACATACACGCCTGGACTGTGGAAGAACACTGGTGGAGCAGATAAAAGCAGGGGAGGCGGAGGAGGACAGTGCATGGTGCTGATGATGGTGGCCATCCCTTCTGTAACATTTCCTTCCATCTCTGTTCTCACTGCTGTCCAGACTATCCAAGGACAAACCCACAGGGTCTGTTTGGGAGAGCTGCGTACTGGAGGGCAGACCCTCTGAGGACTCGGTGAACGCCTGCAGGTCAGGTGACCTATGACCCACACTAAGAGTGCTTCTGTCTCTGGCCTGCCCTGTGTCACTCACAGTAAAGCCCAGCCCTGACAGGCTGGTGGAGCTACAAAGGTGGTCCAGTTCAATCCCTGAGTCCTGCAGGTTGGGATCTGTTTGAGAGTCTCCTTGGAGATTGGAGCTGTCCCACTCAGTGACCACCTGTCCTGGTCTCAGAGGGTAGGTGTAATCCAGCAGGACCTGATACTCCCTGTTTGGGTCCCAGTCTGCAGAGCGCCTGTCTGGAGATGGAGGCAAAGCTTTAGGGATGGCACAGGCCCAGTAGTTCGCTTGATAGGGAGACATTGGGTGTCCTTTTGAGTGTCCTGCAGAGGAGCATAGTTTGTTCTCTCCCTCACCTCCCCCCTCACTCCTTCCCAGCCTGAGCTGAGTCTGGCCTGTCCTGGAGTGCCCTGAGCGAGGGATGTAGGTAGGATACAGGACAGTGGAGGTCAGTGGTGGCCTAAGAGGAGGGTTTAGTCTCTGGACCTCCAGGACAGAGCTGGAGAGGCTCCGTGGAGCCGATGCGCTGCCGGGAAAAGATGATTCAAAAGTGGGTTCTTCATCACAGAGCCTGGTCCTGAGCTCTGAGATAGCCATGGGTGAGCCGAGGTCTTCTCTAGAGGCTGAGGGAGCCGAGATGTCACTGAGAGAGGGGCTGAAGCTCTCTGGGGTCAGCTCTGCTCTGGTCACGAAGTTCATGTGAGAGTGTTGCTGATTTTCTTCTTTCCTGGTAACACCAAACCGTTTCTCCTACAAAGCACGAAACTGACAGCATTAAAAAAGGATACTGTAACACCGCTGGCTGCATCTGTTAGAGGAAAGGCTTTTTGGTATTCAGACATATACTGTGTGTCTCTTCTGTTCTACAATGGCTCTGTTCAAACATGACAGAAGCATTACAGATGGACTTGGAATGCTAGTTTGACATTTAGCATCTAGTCCACAGAGGGAGTGCTGTCACTGCTGGAGAACAGCGCCAAGTTGTAGTTCCAGTTCCAGTCTGAATCCACTCATACATTTTCTCATCAATGTCATCATTTATTAGATGAACTCTCTGCTTCTTTTGTAATGACAACATGACAAGGCAATAGGTTGTGAAATGCCATTAAGGTAGCTGTAAGTACAGTGTTTTATATGAACACTCTCTTTACTGCTACTGACTGTCTGATTATTACAGTAATTATTACACTAATAACGGTATTTACAGTACTGTGAATTAAAAAAGTAAATAAAACATAAAATTTCAAGAATATAGTCAAAATATTTTAAGAAAAAAGTTGTGATATTTCATAAGATCGAGTTGTAATTTTGCAATAAAAATTTTTAATAATCCCAAGACACAGATAGCAAGTTTTCATTTTGCATGGAAAAGTAGTAATATTATGAGATATGGTTGAAATAAAACATGTTTATGTTAAAACTACATAGGCGACAGTCAGTACAGTATATTATGGACAATCAGAAAAAGTGAAATGATGCATATGTGATCTAATTATATCAACATTTTGTTCTTGAAATACTGAAATACTAATAATTTCTTACTCACAGTTATCATGACATTTTCTTTGTAAAGTTATTACTCCATTATTGTGACTAATCTAACTTTTCTGATCAAAGTACAACCTTATTCTTGAAATGTTAAGACGTTTTCTTGAAATGTTATTGTGGTATTTCAAGTACTTTTGTTTTGATATGTCATTCACCTAAGCTCGTGGAATGGGACACATATTTAGTATCTGTGTATGTAAGCTTGTGCAGCTGGAGGCTTTACATCGCATCAGACATGCCCAGTGTTTAAAGTGTTACAGAAATGTTATTAGGTCCGACTCAGTCAGACTGCTGCTTTGACTTTTACAGAAAAGTGATTTTGGGACTGGGATTCACACGAGACTGACTTGTAAAATGGCCGTTTACATAGAGCAGGTGTGAAACGGTCAAAGGTTACTACAGTTCTAAACATGCAGTATCATTTGTTATACTCTGAGAAGTCATTCCCTCTCCATCCTCCTCACCTTCTCTGTGTGTGCTGGTGGATGTGTCTTCTTTAAGATAGATGCATATTGCTCCGAGGAGAACAGAGGCCTTCTCACTGCATATTGTCTGTCAGTCAGATACCTGGAGGCGGTTGCCATAGTAACACTTTTGTGTGGCCCTCCACTGTCTCTTGCTCCCTCTGTCTTGCCTCTTTCACTGCCTTTTGTAGTTGGGAATCTCCTCTCTGGGAGATGCATCTTCCATCGCTGGCTGCGTCCCTTCGCTTCCATTGGACAAAGGAAATGGAGGAAGGTCCTGTCAACTAAAGAATCATAACAATATAGTAAGTTTAAGTGTCAGAAATTGTGACTTTCTTTTCAAGAGGCTCAAATGTGTTGTTTTCTTATAATTAATAATAGCTTGATTACCTCCTCCAAGGAGGTTATGTTTTCATTGTGTTTTTTTCTGTGAGCCTTCATGATTTCTTTGTCTGTTTGTCCGCAGGATTATGGAAAAACTACTGGCCCAATTTTCATCAAACTTGGTGGAAGGGTGTATCATGGGCCAAGGAAGAACCCATATATTTTAGGAGGTGGATATATGGATTATTTTTCACTTTTGCTGACATTGCAAGATAGCGCATTTGGCCTTGGTGGAATAAGCACCATACAGAAAAACCTAAAATCCAGTAGATGGTAGTGAAGTGCTGTAGAAACACAATGACTCCATATCACAATGCACATTGACAGTAGTCCTCTTGGTGGGTCTGCACATGTAGTTGAAAGCAGGTGTAGTGAAGGACTCGGGGGGCCAGTGGTTTCATGGTTTCATTGCCAAATTGTAACTTTTTGCTATAGTAAGGAGTGGCTCTGGAAATGTAAATACACATATCATAAAACTAATTATACGAATAAGCTTTTACAGATTTAAATTTGACTCATTCTTCATTGTGAACACACAGGACTGTTGTAAGAACAGTTTTCAATGACAGGCTGCCATGGTCATGATGTTATTTCAAAGCGTTTCATATCCGTACATATGTATTGTACATGATAATTGTGTGTTTTCCGGTTTTCAAAAATGTGTTACATATGTGAAATATTTACAATTTAGAAATAATAAATGCACAGCTGACATAATGAGGCTCTAGGCTTCATATTTTGAAAAAATTCTAATAGTTTCAGAAATATATGCAGACATAGTGGCTGCACTTGCAGATTTGCAGATCATAAAAGAGTGGGCTATTGTTCTTGGAGGAGGTCAGCGCTCTCAGACACTTCATTGTTTGATTCTTTTGATGTCATTCATGCACCTTAAAGGAGCTGGGGGCTATGGAAGAGTTCTTTGTCTAGTGTCCTCTTAAAAACAAACATCATGTTGCTGAGTTAAGGGACACAGGCACACTGTTAAGAAAGACACAGAGTACAGCACATAAATACATAAAGTAACACATTCACAGACAACCTGAGAAGTCACTCAGCAGAAAATGCCTACAATTCTGATAAATCACTGTTTAAGTCATTTATGGTGAAACATTCTGTGGTTGCAGCTGCTCAAATGTGAGGATTTGCTACATTTCTGTTTTATATCATTAATTTGTTGGTCGGACTAAACACAACCAGTTTGTCACTTAAAGCTCTGGGAAATTTTGATTGCCTTTTTTTGTGCCAAATTTCTCTCCAAGACTGAACACAATTTACTACAAATATAATTGACAGACTGATCATGAAAATAATCAAAAGCAAGGATTTCCTTAATAAATGACATTTCAAAATGACCAAACCCTGAACCTGGCCCAACAAGAAATTGTATGGAACAAAAAGGCCCAAACCAGATCTAAATCCTGATATTTTGAACTCTACAGTAGTTATTAGTATTTGTGTCCACTTGATGAATATTCAATCTCTTTTAGCTCTGTTTTTGGTCACTGCTGAGAAAAAAATCTGACTCTCTTTGCTAAATGTTCCAATACTGTCCCTGAATTAAACAGTAAACATGATGCAAAACAAAAACTATGAGCTAAAAGAGTAGAGCCACACCAATATACTGGCCTAACCTGATTCATTGTCTAGTATTACTTGCTGCAACTTTCCCAGTCTTTAGTTGCCCTGTCCCAACTTTTCTGAGATGTGTTGCAGCCATGAGGATGAGTGTATATTTATAAAAAGTTCATAATTTCGACCATTAAATAACTCGCCGTTGTACTGTATTCAGTGGAATATAGGTCAGAACGGATTTGAAAGGACTTTTTTTGGAATCGGGGTTGTAGAAACAGTGGCACTATTACATACTTTGTATCTTGACATGCATCTTGGTTAGGGATGCACAATATGTATTTTTTTTAGCTGATACCAATAACCGATAATTACCTGCTTCTCATGGCCGATACGGATAATTTCACATTTTTGCATTTTAAAAAGAAGTTCATATTATGCAGTTTATGCACACCTGAAGTTAAGAAGGGCAAAGATGTAGTAAGCAAATATTCCATAGCTCTGATCAAACCAAATCTACTTATTACTTCAAAAACAAAGAACAATTCTGACTCTTAAAATGTTTATTTTTTCTTAATAAGGTACCAAGAACGTGAAACTCTGTCCTTTTTAGAGCATTTTGCATAAGTATTCAAATTAAATGCTCTGCGATAACCTCTCAAATCAGACATGTCAGTATATTAAATACTCAATACAAAAATAAAGGCTTTTATAGAACCTAAGGCCTATGGCTGCTTAGTCTGCAGATAAAACACAATGACAAAAAGCATATGGTAGACTGGCCCCTGTGTCATTTAATGCTTAAGGTATCCAAAGGAGTTTTCCTTGTAAACAGCTTGTTTTTAACAGATTTTTTAAAAAGATACCTTATCTATTCTTGTCCTCTCGTGTTCTATACCTCTCGTGTGTGCTACACCCCCCTCCCCCCTTCTTCTTCTTCTGTTAATTGGCGGATCACAAACCAGCTTTTATGTTGCATAGTGCCACCTATTGTATCGGAGTGATTTATCGGAAAGATTGGATGGGTTAAAGCAGAGACGAGGTGCTTCTCAAAGTCAAGGAAGGATCCTCTAACGGCTGAATTTGAAGGATTCTACATCATCATATGCTGCCGAAGGACTGTTCCAATGTCCAGGATCCTCAGAATTCTACAAAGGACAGAGTCCTCTGCACAGAGAATTTTCAAGGATTCCCATGTGTATCCTCGGGGGACCTGATATACCCATAATCCTATGCGCACAATGCTTAGCTGGTCTTTTAAAAATGGCGAACCTTTTCAACAACACAATGACACAGGCTTGTGGGTTACAGGGCTATATTTAACTTTTTGGAAAAGACTGGACTGGACAGGCAGAAGAATATAGACTAGCTATGCTATACTGTGTATATATATAGTATATATAGTAGCTAGCATATATAATATAGTTTTCCTCTGTATAGAGCATTAACTCACTGTTGCTCTTAATTAATAGGGTGAATATCATGCAGACGAAGGTCAATCCAGGTTTGGACATATCTGTCACTGAGGTTTCTGCCACCACTCCAATACAAAAGAAGGCAACTTGGCTATACCAGGCCATTCTGCTGTAACTCTTAATGTGTTTAGGCAAAGTTAGCATGATGCATGAGGATCAGAACCACTAAAAGCATCAAAAGTCCATTTAAAAATCAATGCAGACAGGACCCCAATCATCACATATTTGTCTGTCCCGTTATTCTTCAGATTTGGGGTGGTGGTGAACCTCTCACACCATCCCTCACTGTGATGGAGTGCCTGGTTTCCATGGGGATGGCCTAGAGAGGGTGGTGCTCGACTCAAGAGGGAAATGTCACTCAAAGACTACAACAGAACAAAGACCTCAGGATTTATTAAACTTGCTTCTTTGTTGAACTGCAGTACTATCTATATAAAACCTGCACATACTGCATCTATGCCCATGTTGTTCAGCAGCTGACACCCACAATGACTGCAGTATAAACATTAATTGTCAAATTGACTGTATTTTCTGTCAATCTACTTATCAGTTATTTTCTTAGCTCTAGCGTGGTTACTCCCTCACCACAAAAACATTCGCCATGATGCCATGACATGTAAACACAGAAGCACACTGTAAATTGAGATGTTAGTGCTTTCCCCCTCGGTCTGTAGTGTGTAGGTGTTGCCAAAAAGGAAAATGTGTGGTCCAATCACCAGTAACGATGTATGAATTCAGTCGGCTGTATCATAGACAGATATAGTGGGCCTACATATATATAAATACATATAAGCCAGTCAGGGGGGTTAACTTCATATTTGAGTCTTGACCGTTTGTTAAAACTAATGACAAAACACAGGGGACAGTGGTCAGTGTGGTACATAGATTTATAAAAAGAACTAGATACCGAATGTTAAGGTGAGCCTTGCTCGCCTGGCGCACATGGGAGAAGTTAGCCCTGAAGGCTTTCTTCCAGAAACGTTGTTGTAACACGTATTAAATGTTGTGAAAGGGTGTATTTTTAACCCAAACCATGATGTTTTCCTAAACATAACCAAGTTTTTTTGTTGTCTAAACCTAATGCCGTTTTTGTGGAGCCTAAACCTAACCAAGTATTTGTGTTGCCTAACATAACCAAGTGGTTTTGGTGCCTAAACCTAACCAAAGTGCGACCAAAACCGTAAAATAATAAATAAATAATAAAAGGGGAAAACATAGCAGGTGTTGAACCCCGCCTCCTGGGTACAAATCCTAACCAGAACCCACTAAGCCACAAGGCTGTGACATCACAGGATTTGTGACATTTTAGAATACATGCTTTCTGACAGACAAGGCTTTCTGTCAGAAAGCGCTTTCCGCTAGAAAGCTCTGTGGGGTTTCTGTCAGAAAGCTGTCTGGAAGCTGCCTGACAGAAAGCCTCCAAGGCTAACTTCTTGTTGACTTTGTCTGCAGTTCGAGGTGTCCTGTCAACAGTTTTGCAGACGTCTCTTTTATAATGGTGGTCCAAGGGGAAATGCTTTTTGGGCCGCAGGGGAATTTTTTAGCTGCAGTAGGCTATCGCGAGTGGCCACTGGGCAAAATTGGAAGCAAGACTGAGCGCTCTCACTGTATCCAGTTCTATGATACATTCATGGTGTGGTACTGCAGAGGAAACCATGGCAGCGAGCAGTGACACCAAACACAAGTGGTCTACACAAAGCGAAGACAGAGCCTAAAGAGAGCCACACGGCACTGCAAGCTTGGCTATCACTGACATGGAAACTGAGCGACACGTATTGAGCTCAGTTGTCCTTCAGTATGATCCGCCGAGCTGTGCTTCCTTTTTCATAACACCTCTCATTTAAACTTTTGACACTTTCCCCAAGGCGGAAGTCACACCAGTACGCACTTATTTGAAAATCTATCAATACACACTCGTCAAGCAGCCGTTACAACCCTGTCTCGGTGTCACAACAATACAAATCGCAGATACTCACCAAATTTCCCACCGTAGTTCAGCTAGCAGCGCACAGTTGTAGCGGGAGCTTCAGCGCTGCAGCCTCCTTCCTCGAACCGTGCTGCCTTCAAACCCTGCACCGCCGCTGTCCTGTACTAAGTCATTTAGCACAAGACTTTTCACAATATTAGTAACTGCCAAACGGTCCCTGACATAACGGTTCCAACTGTTGGTCCAGCCAGTGTTCTCTCTTTCTTGCCGCTGGGTTATAATCGAGACAGGTGTTGTATCGAGCTCAGTTTCCCCTTCGAGATCTGCCCCCGCTCCCGTCGAAACGACGAAGGAGGCGTGCGTTTACACAAAGCTCGCCCCCGAGATGCTGTGCTCGTACCACTGAGGTAATATGGAGAGCGCTCAGGTTCAAAATTAACTGTTAGTAGCAAATTGTAGTTGCAGAATGTTTTATTCTGGATGTGAAAAGCAAAATTCACGACTGTCCACCATGGACCAGAAAGAATGTTTGTTGCATTTTTTTAATTTTTGCATATTGCATGTTCTATTTATTAAAACAACCCATTACTGTTATTTCAATAAATAAATAATTGTAGGCTATATTGGTGAGTCTTTATTTTAAATATTGTAAACTTTTGTGTGTTCATTGCCTAAATGATTTTAGGTTAATGAATATGATTTTTTTAAAGAAATGGAATTGGATGATTTGGCCACAGGAGAGCTCTGTTGTCCAATTTGGTTAAGCTGTTCAGAGTAGTTCTGTACCAACAAGTACACTTTCACTGCAGTTTACTGCTAAAAAGTCAAAAGAAATTATAGATTTAAAATAATCATTCAGGTTTTTTTAGGTTATATCTTTATCTTAAAACCACCTCCATTACAGCAGAGAAAACACATACTGACAGCTGAGAATGTCTTATACTGTTCCCCCTGAGTTTAATATGAAAGAAAGCTCTCACATCTGTCAAATTTATACTGCTGACTTGTTTCTACACCACAGGTAAGTCTTGTGATTTTCAGCCAACTATGCCTAAATTTGTCCGTTTCAGCAGGGGGAAAGCATTCTGACAGCGGAGACTGTCATATCCTGTTGCATAGAAACGAACCCCCTGCTGAAATGGACAAATTTAGGCGTAGAGTGGACAACAGAGCTCTCTTGTGGCCAAATCATGCAATAGCATTTCTTTAAAAAAAAAATTAATATTCATTACCCTATAAATTCATTTACACAATGAGCACATAAATGTCAACAATATTAGCGATATATTTACTCTAAGCCTACAATTATTGACATAACATTAATTGAACATTGATTTCCTACTCCACTCACTCTTTCTAACAAAGGAGAGTGGTGGGAGGGTGTGTGTTAGGCTGCACTAGCACCTCGTCTGGTCGGTCGGGGCACCTGTTCAGCGCAGAGAATGGGGGGAATAGTGTGAACCTCCCAAACGCTAGGTCCTTCCGGTGAAACTCCTCGCTGTCAGGTGAAAAGAAATGGCTGGCGACTTCACATGTGTTGGAGGAAGCATGTGAGAGTCTACACCCTCCCCAGATCGGCAGAGGGGGCGGAGCAACAACCAGGACCGTAGGGGTAATTGGCTATGCACAAGGGAGAAAAATGGGTAAAATTAAAAAAAGGAAATGTAATGTCCTGTACTTACTATTGTTCAGTCTTTAGATAACTTTGAGAGAGCTGTCAGGTGGAGCAGAAATGCTGAGCTAACATCAGCAGTGGAGAGAGACGAAAACACATTTCCCCAAAAAAGACAGATAAAAAGGCCAGTTTTATTTGGGGACAGCAGTGGAGGTGTGAGGTAAAATTAACTCAATACTGTATGTTTGACCTGTAAGCACATAGTTATCTCATTGATGAAATCTTTTTTTTTTCTTTTCTTTTAAAAAAACCCAACTTTATCCTCAATTGCATCTCATGGTGACCACCAACAATGGGACATAACTTAAAATCAATAAATAAATACAAAAAAAAAATTCCCAATTTTGGCTTACACTTGTAAGAACCCAGAATTACTGAGACCCCTTGTGCTATGTGCATTTTATCTTTAGTTGTGTACTACTGAAATAAAAGGGGAAAAAAAGTAATTAATATGTATGCTGTTTAGATGAGGAAACATCACAGGCAATGCCTTTCATGGAACCCCCATCCAAGAAGAAACGTCAAGGTATGCTTTTAGATTCACAGCAATTTGAAAACTGACAATTTATTTTTCGATTGCCTCTACAACTTTGGAAACTCACAGCTCAGACTTAAGTGTATATTGTTGAAAATAATACAAATACTACTTGCAGGGGTGCCCGGGTGGTGTAGCAGTCTATTCCCTCGCCTCCAACACGAGGGCCGCAGGTTGGCGGCCCGTGTTACCTCCGGCTTGGTCGGGCGCTCCAACAGACACAATTGGCCATTTCTGCGGGTGGGAAGCCGGAACAAGGGTCTGTGTCCTGGTCGCTGCACTAGTGCCTTCTCTGGTCGGTCGGGGAGGGGAACTGGGGGGAATAGTGTGAACCTCCCACACGCTAGGTCCTTCCGGTGAAGCTCCTCGCTGTCAGGTGAAAAGAAGCGGCTGGCAACTGCACGTGTCGGAGGAAGCATGTGAGAGTCTACACCCTCCCCAGATCGGCAGAGGGGGCGGAGCAACGAACAGGACCGCACAGGTAGGGGTAATTGGCAATGCACAATTGGGAGAAAAAGGGGTCAAATTAAAAATAAATAAATACTACTTGCAAGGGTCAACCACCTACAACTATAATGAGGTGTAACATACATGGAATACAAAAGGAAATATCAGAAAAAAGACCATTCAAATGTTACTGGGGGAAACAGCAGTATAATGATGTTTATGCAATTTAGATGGACCATGGCCAAGGGTTAAATCCACAATCGAGCTGCCAAGGAAGAAGACAGATAAAGGTCCTATATATCTGTAGATTTACTTGTTTGTCATGTGCAGTCACAATTCAACAGAGAGGGCGCCGGGTGGTGTAGCAGTCTATTCCCTCGCCCCCAACACTAGGGACACAGGTTTGGTCGGGTGCTTCAACAGACACAATTGGCAATGCACAATTCGGGAGAAAAAGGGGTAAAAAATCAGGAAGAAAAAAACTGACTGCCATTCCAATTTTTGAGAATAACAGCAATGTAAGATCTGGCACTACATTTTAATATTATAAATATATATATTATAAATGTGTGTCCAATCCAGCCCAGGCTCTTGGACAAAAGCGACTGGTGGCTACATTACCAACTGCTCCTCCCTGCCCCATTCCATTCAGAACAAAAATGGACAATCACAACTGTAAGTCATTTTGCAAGTCGAACACATAATTGAATGTAGGGTCAACACACATGTTCACACAATGGACAAATTATTAGGTTATTTTTTTTTTTTGGGCTCTGTGAGCAAATGTTGTGCTTCTCCACTTGATTGTGTTGCATCTTCACTCACTAAAACTGCCTTCGCCATTTTCCCTGCTACAAACACATTTTTGTTAACGTAGATTCAATCGCACAAATAATACTGTTTGTATTGTAGCTCTTGTTGGGACACAAGGTGACAACTAATAGATTAAATTTGGCTATCAGAAATAATTAATAATTATCAAAAATAATTATT
>JBBPCS010008328.1:0-31901 GCA_037974645.1 Hollardia meadi | reverse complement strand
GTGTGTGTGTGTGTGTGTGTGTGTGTGTGTGTGTGTGTGTGTGTGTGTGTGTGTGTGTGTGTGTGTGTGTCTTGAAAGAGAGCCTAAGCTGTACTCAGACCATAAAGGGAAAAATAGTTTTGTCTCCAAATAGTACCTTGTTGCCTGGCAGCCAGCAGAATAAGAAAAGCTCATTTATTCCAGTCTGAACCAACTGGTTGGCTCCCATTGATGCTCCTGCTTCTGATGCTAATCTACTGTACATGCTCTACTGAATGATACAAAGCCAGTACTGATACTACTCTTGTTCCACTACTACTTTTACCAGCGCTACTGTAACTACTAGGGCTTCCATGTTGCTATTACCAGTGCCGGAGAGTGACATTGATCCTTTATAGTTTGACTCCACAGCATTGCACAAGAAAATAACTAAAAGCGTTCAACGTGTGCATTGAATTTATGTTGGTGTATCGGCAAAAGTCACAACTGCAGTTGACAGGATGCGTTTGGGCCAAAAAACAGCATTGATTGATTACTCAACAGAAAATTAATCTGCAGCTATTTTGATTATCAATTAATTGTAATGTAGTTTTTAAAAAATAAGTTATGGACTGTTGGACTGAAAAAACAAGAAAAAAAAAGAAGCAATTATTGTGTCACTTTGGACAGCCGGGGGCCATTTTCTAATATTTTCTGAACCTGTACAGATTAAACATATTTTAAAATGTGTCAAATGGCCACAGAAATGACAAGTTTGTGTGTTTCCGTATATGGTTCTGGTCAGTAAAACAGAGTCAACGACCCTTCCCTTCCTTAAGGCCAAATCTTTAAAAATATCTTGCGCCCCCACCTTCTTTTCCTCCCCTCTTTGTTTGTTCTGCTTTTCTTGTCCAGCCTCCCTTCTGCTCCTTCTCCTTCCTTCCTCCCTTCCCATCCTTCCCTTCTGTACAAGAGCCTGGAAGTTGTAGTTTATGAGGACAGAGAGTACATGTACAAAATGTGAACATTTATTTACACCATAATGATCCCTAAAATCATATTTTCTCCTCTCCTCTCCTCTGCTCTCCCCTCCTCTCCTCTTTCTTTAGAAGGAGGACGGGACAGTGAACAGAGATTTTAAGAAAACAAAGACGAGAGACCAAGTTATTGCAGCCTTCCACGACTTTATCAAAGGAAATAAGGACATACTGGTGAGTGTGCTTTTGTGTGTGTGTGTGTGTGTGTGTGTGTGTGTGTGTGTGTGTGTGTGTGTGTCAACAGCCTTGACCACTGTACCGTACAGACGAGGACGCTTTCTTTGCCCAAACATAAGGAAAGTCCTTGGGAACCCCTGCTGCCAAACAAACAAAAGTAGAGACAAACCAAATTGGCTGCATCAGACGTTGGCCAAACTGGATGAACAAAACATAAAAGCTTGTGTTTTTTTCCCCAGAATGGTTACTTAACCAGGCTGGAGGAAATCAAAGACACTCTGGAGATCTCCCCATTCTTCAAAACCCACGAGGTAAAGACACACGTCCAGTGATGGAAACTGCTGCTGCTCACGTGGTGCAACTCCAAAAACATACATAATAAAGTTGATCTTATCTGTCATTTAAAAATCTACCAAAAAGGTCAAAAATAAAACATTATTCACAATGAAAATCCTTCAGTGTGTTTGGACATTACTGCAAATGCTTTAGGTTGCAGGACTGGACTCTAGACTGTGTTTAGACATACTAATTTAATTAAACAGCATGCAGCACATACCTTGAATTGGTGAGTTAATCCTAGTCCTGTTTAACATGTATTTTGTGTCAATTTACATCCTAATTGTAATTTCTGATTTAGTAATAAGTGTAATTCAATGACACTAACTCACTTGAGCAAACACAGCAGTACACACGCAGAGACATAGCAGGTCTCGTCATGGAAATTGGTCGGCAAGATCCGTGACTACACGTGCGCACATTTCAGTTTCACGCTCACACAGTCAGAAACATTCAAACAAGCAGACCAGTAGAATGACTGTAAGAATTAGGTGCAACAAAACAGGAAGTGAGATCATGTTTTTGACAAAACAAACACGTAATGTTGAACAAAAAAAAAGAACAGTTTTAGTCATTCTTTCCTGTTTTCTTATTCAACCCATTGTCTTTGTGTCTCTGCAGGTGATTGGCAGCTCCTTGTTATTTGTTCACGACAGTACAGGACGGGCCAAAGTCTGGATGATTGATTTTGGGAAAACCACCCCTCTTCCTGATGGGGAGGAACTAACCCACAGAGCATTGTGGGTAGAGGGCAACAGAGAAGATGGTTACCTTTTTGGACTTGATAGTTTGGTGGACATCATTTCATCCATGGTGAACTCTGAGTCTTGAAATTTTTTTAAATACAAGGGAATGTTAGTACAACCACTTCCACTCAATCTTCGTTTTTTTTCTGGGCAACATGTTGGACTCCTCAAGGATTCCTTCACAGATATGTATCCTCATGTTGGAAAACGACCGTATCCCACAACAATGTGCGGCCAAATCCATTCATGGATTCAACCTTTATATCCATATCCAGTGGAGTTCAGGATCTCGCTTTTCCCATCCATATCCCTTTTGATGTGATCCCTCAACCTTCAGGGCCAGGCTGCAGTGGGCCTTTGTCACAGCAGACATTTTAACTTGTCATAGCAGGAAAAACACACATGCAACTAATTCCATTAATGATGGTTCAGTTCCATTAAGTGTTCCAGTAAGCCATCCGTTTGAGCCACTGACTGTATATAAAGATGGACGACATGAGAGCTCCCCAAAAGTGAAGCCAAAACATATCGATCGCCCCCTGGTGGTGGGCTGCAGTATAGGTCGTTAACTCCTCCCCCTCAATGATTTCAGGTAGGACATGGGCCAAACGAAAAACTCAAAGTACACCTTGCGATTGGGCGGGTGTATGGGTGGGAACGTGATACAGCGGCTCCACTGCTTGGGCGTTACCGCACAGGCTCCGAATGACGTCACCAGCGCAAGATAGCAGCGCTTGTATCCGGTATATTTTGGCTTCACTTTTGCACAGCGGGAGGAAGCAAGAGACGCGTCGTCCATCTTTATTTATGTCAGTGGTTTGAGCCAACATGCACAATATCATTAATGTTATTTGTTACACCTGGGTGTTTTCTATTATGACTTGGAAATGTTGTTTTTTTTTACATGCATTATACCTGCAAGACAACATTTAACTACAGGAAATCTCCAGTTATAACCAAAAAAGAGATAGCTTGATACAAATTGGAAGGTAAGGCTAGTGATATATTAATGATATTAAAAAAGAAATCCCATAAAAAGACCAACAACAATAATGTCATAGTGTGTCTTTCAATATTTGCCCAGCCTGTCTGTGGCTCTCAAGCCCATTTGTTCCTGCTGAAGATGTAAATCTTGTGAATGTAAATGTTCAGCATCAAATTAATAGACATTATAACATTATATTTATTTAGTTTTATTTGTAAGGGATCTTGTAAATGTTACCATCTGATGTATTGTACCAGAGTTATCTTAAAGCCATAGGCAAGTATTTGGTGCCAAAAAAACAAAACAACAGTGCCTGTGTTTATCGTATTGATTGAATACTGTATGTCTCCCAGTTCAACAGTGGCTCACTGGTGTGTTTTTCATGGAACTCAGTGGCACAGAAGAATAAACTATATCAGATTTTAGCTAATATTTGTAGGATCAATTCATTGTTGGTTTTGGTCCTTTCATGGGATTTGTTAATGTTAACATTTAAAAAAAAGAATCACCAGAATTTAATTTAAAGCAGTATGCGTGGAATTTATGACCTGGAGGTAGTATTAAAAAAAAACACTGTAATTGTCTCATTAAACACACAACTTGTACATAAAAATTGTACAAGTTGTGCGTTTAAAAAGTTCAAATTCCAATATTTGACATCACATGCCATGATTTTGATACACCCCAGCTCTCAAGATTAATAAACAAGTTATTGTACAACTGTTAGATTCCAAATTAATTAAATTATATTTCTTCTGCAGCATGTCTGAACTTAATTGTATTGTTTTTGACCACGTCAGCATATTGTCTGCACTTCATCACAGTTCCACTGTTAGAGATTGTACAGTTGAGTGTGTTTTTACCCTTGAAAACATGATTTTAGGTGTGTTTTACAGTGGAAAACAAAACTAGTCTTTTAACGGTTTTTCACCTCTGTTTAACCAGTCACACTCTGAACTTAAATACTGTAGTTTGCCCCACAATAATCTGGCAATATCTAGCAATTATGTGGAGCGAAATTACACATGTCAGTATGTTATGGAGGGCATTGTTTCATATGTAACATATTTGCAGCCAACATGGCGTCCATAGTACTTCCCTGGCTATCACCCTTCTCACACTTTGTTGGTATTGTTCACAATGTACAGTATGAATTATTATGTTTGATGTAGTTATTGTTATTTTAGTTAAATCCTGTGGAACACTTAACAGCCATGAACAATCTTATTTAAGCTATACAGTGCCTTGACATTACAAAGCCAAGTCAGAAAACTGAAAATATGTTCTTCAAACGTTATGATGGAATTTTCTCTAAGTCTTATCCGTTGGTTTCTGTGCTTAGTCTTACAGGCGTGCATGTTTATTATCCTCTTAAAGTTTGGGCTTAATTTGTATTTTTATTTATAACATTATTATATGTTTAGTTTCTTTTTAGTTACTGTAATTGGATACTGTGACATTTTGAAATTTGGGTTGTTTTTGTCTTCAAGCATGTGTAAAACATTGGATATGGCTATAGAAAGACTGGTGTTGTTCAGATAATGATTCCCACTTAGAAATTGGTTAGGCAGATAAGGGAGAAAAAACTGTCTCATAATGTAACAGGTCCTTGATGAACAATAAAAGTGTGTAGGTTCCACTCTACCATATATTTAAAAATGGTTTTAAGTTGATTTTTGGAGTGACAGTAGACAGAGAGAGAGAGACTGATTGTAATTTCACGCAGTGCCTTCTTATAAATACATAGTTTGACATTTTGGGAAATGTGCTTTTAACTTTTGGACCAAGGCTAGCTGTTTCCCCCTGTTTCCAGTCTTCATGCTAAGCTAAGCTAACCAGCTGTGGACCCCTGAAATGATGCAGATAAGCCTGTTTCCCAAAATGCCAATGCTTTTAAGACCAACCATCTTTGCTATTGCTTATGCTCCCCAATGTGCACTTAAGGCTGTTTGTTAGTAGGTAGGCTATCATTTTGTTTTCTTGTATATTTATTTGGATTGTTTCTTTAAAAAACAAAGTGTGCATTTGGTGAACAAAAAGAAAATCCTGTTTCAATGTGTGATTTCTGTGAGTTTCTATCTATCTACCGACATCTGTCACATGTCAAGGAAATATTGAATTACTAGTCGTTTGAGCAATATAATTCATCAATGGGTCAATGGGTTTGAACAGGTGTCGTCACTGCAGTCAGACTATCAGTATGTATTTCACCCGTGAGGACACAACGTGTCGTCCTGACCTGAAAAAATCCCACAGTCACCCCATCCTACTGCTGCTCCTTGGCCACATTGATTGCTTTGTTTGCATGGGGGTCATTTGGCATTCAAATCACACCTGTCCACAACAGCAGCAGCATCCGGAGCTGGTGGGAAAGGAAGGACATGATTCAGAAGCAGAATGTTTGTGACCACAGCAGAGATGTGATTTGTTTTCTTTTTTTGTTTTGTTGACGGGTGATGAGGAAGGTGACCCCGGCATATGCACAAATTAGACCATGGACCCCCATCTGATAAGATTTTGTCCCAGGTCCCCCATCTGATATGAATTTTGTTTTAAAATGTTTTAAGTGTATGAAACCCACAACCAACATATGATCTGTCATTGTGTTACTTATGGTTGGAATTTTAGTGAAAATAAATTATTCCCCTTTTTGCTGGGGACACCCTTTAACCCCCTCAAGGACCCCTGGGGGTCCCCAGACCCAACTTTGAAAACCACTGCTTTATACAATGATTCAAATGTCCTTTACACACAATACTCTTTGGTATTGTGTGAATACGCTTTGGTATGTTTGAGCCTTTCCCCTACTTTAGGTCCCTTATGTGGAGCCTGGATGATGTATTCACTGGGAAAAAGTTATAACTTCCTTTACATGACACGATATAATAGCCTGTGTGGCTCAGTGGCGCACTCTGATGTCATTTTACTGACATTGCAGAGTGATGATCGTCTCAAAAAGACAGTCAGGGCCCCAATTTTTTTTTTCCAATGGTGACAGAATTTTAAAAGAAAAATTTTTTACAAGATAGAATGATAGACAGAAAATAGATAGAAAAAAAGAAATGGCTTTTGACTTGTAATTATTTATATTTATTGCAGCATTTTGTTGCTACATTTGTATATTTTATTACAGTCACTGCTTTATTTTAAACGTAATGATTGATATTTCAGTTTAATTGTTAAATCATAACATTTTTCATTTTACAATTCCTTCTGTTGATTAGTAATAATCAAACAGAGCAGTGCTGGGGTGCTGTCCTCGTACCAACAACAGCAGATGGCAGCAGAGGCTGAGGTACAATTATTTTTATGGTTGACACGTTTGTGGTGTTAGGTGAAATTTGTCAGTAGAACTTTTAACGACAGCCATATTGGCATGAAATATCAGGTAAACACAGGTTTAGTTAATGGAATTGATTAAGGTTCCGTTCCGTTTAGTGTAGTAGAGCCTATCAAGTGAGCCAACATCAGCACCCTGACTCTGTTTGACCTGAATGGAACGAAACATTAATGAGTGTCATTGAAAACAAATGTGTTTAACGCTACTAGTCAATGCCAAAGTGGTTTCTGTGAGAAATATCTATTGTTACCGCTGCTCAGTGGTCACGTATCCCTTATATCCCGAGTTATTAGAGACTTTAAGCAGCGACTTTAGATGAACGGCGTCCGCGAAGCATTCCGCCCGGTTGCCGTACTAGCGGAAATCGAATATCACTAGGCAACAATGTCACTCTGGCAGCGGCTAATACTGGCTCTTAATACTGTACTGCTTTCACTTACTGCTGGGTACGGCAAACCAGTCGTTTTCCCGTAGAAGGCATTTGGGCTACAACGGCAGGAAGTGTCGCGCATGCGCAAAGTGGACCTTTTTAAAAAAATTTTTTTTACTTATTTATTTATTTTTTTCATCGAGCGCCGTAGCAGTCCCCTCAACCGTCGCTGCTTAAAGTCTCTATTTCCAAAAAATACTGCGTCGGGCTTTTGAGATGTAGCACAAAACCTGCACTTTGTTTTTCTTGCGTGACTGACCAATGAGAAGACACGTTTCAGTCCCCACCTCCTGTCAACAGCGGACCAGGACCAATAGGAGCAGAGGAATCGGCGGGAGGGAGGAGAAATACCAGAGCCGTGCATAAGTAAAGTAAAGTAAACCCTTGACGGAGAGATAGACCCCTTCTGTGTGAAGAAAGTAGGTCAGATTAGATACGAAGGAAATGTAATGTTTTTCAGAGGGAAAGCTGGAGGAAACAGCGCGGATGATTTAACACAAATTCATAAAAAATACTGCATTAAAATTTATATGAGGTCTTGTGAAAAATGTGCATGTTTGTCTGGACGTGACAGCGTCTGCGCGCTGAACAACAGTGAATGGGTTGCGTCAATGCATGGCTCTGGCTGCTCTACGAAGTTGATAAATAAGGGTTGACCTCGTGGTGCAGAGAAAGAGAGAGACAACTGGATTAAACGCTGCCAGCAGCAACAGAAAGAGGACGAGCATCAAACAACCTGCACCTCCTCATGCTGGCAAACCGTGTCCTGTGAAAAAGAAACCTCCCGTGAGCTGTTATATGTTTAATCAACAATAAACGGTGATTAGCTTGACTCGCCCTCGTCGCTGTTGACCTTGTTTGACAGAGTTGGAGAAATAAGCTGCTGGTGAGTATCTGAAATGCAATCACACATTAACGTGCATTAGCTAATAAATATACGCGGTATGTTAAAGTTGCATTTTCTCCCGTGAATCCTGTTTATAATCCCCTTTAATGTGCCACCACCTCAAACGCGCTAAATCCTCTGCAGCGCGCTGACGTCCATGGCTGTTACACTTCTGCAAACTTTACCGACCTGACGACGTAGCGGTTATTTATTCAAGTAACGTTACCTGAAAACGGCGAATCAAACCTGCTCATTTCTTCCAGTCTCGGTCGTTTAAAGTTGCTGCAACGTCAGTGTCAATATTTAACGCGTTTGTTATTGTGGACGCCCGACGAGGAAGTTGACGATGACAGAGATGTGCCACTGAGGTTAGTGTGAAGGGTTTATGTGGCATGATCTCATAAGGTGAAGTAAAACTGTTACACCTCTCTACACTGAAGGTGTATTAAGAAATGTATGGCTGTAATGAGCCCTATATTGAGTAGCACTAACTCTGTGTCCAACTGGAAACTCATGTTTTGCCTTGTAGGATAGGCAAACATGCGAATTAATCCGAATATATAATTTAATTTGAATTAATTTTCACCCTAACACGTTGTTAATATAAAATTGAACTTTATCTTTTAAATAAACATACATTAATTAGACATATACATGTGTACATCTACCGTGCATGTGTGTATAGAGCATCGACACCATACTAGAGCATGACTGTTATATTGGCCTGTATGAGTTTACCACAGGAGATATATCTTTTATGGTTGTAAATTATGTTTGAGGTCATTTCATCAGTGCTTCCTTTACATAACTTGTAATAGGCTCTATATACATATTTGTTTGCAAGTCTTATTAACCAAATTTCCGGGATTCTTATCTAGGTTTTTTTTTTTAATGGAACATGATTGTTAAAAACAAAAACAAATGTTGACTTAGATATGATCATTAGATTTTTTTAAACCTGTCAAACATTGATATTGGTCTCAAAAACTAATAATTATCTGTTGTGGCCTGTACTGTTACAATAACTGACATTATTCTTGCAAAAGATGATTGAGTAGTATATTTTCCCACTGCCAGTTAAAGTCATGTTAAGAAAGGGCAGGAAAGGCCACTTTTTAAGATCAATCTTATTTGCTTTTCTTTATTAAATTGCCAACAGGCAGCAATGAAACTAATATGAATTAATAGAATCTGCCTGTGAAAGTATTATACTGTCCGTGTTTATTTATAGGCACAGAAGAATCACAGTTATTAAGGCTTCATCTTATGGGAGTGAGATGGCCACAAACACACTGTATCCTGTATCCCTACCTTACATTACAGTACTCATTGGTGTTTTAGCTAATGTTACGTTTATTGTTTCCTATAGGAGAAATTTGTCTTGGATTAAGTGGGCTGCTGAATCAAACCAGACATTACAATAAAAACACATTAATAAGAGCACTTTTGCAAACTTTAGTCTGAGATAAAAACAGCTGAGCAAAATGGTCCCAAAGTCAGGCACACAAAATTTTCTAGTGCAAAAAGAACTGTTTTTAATTAATCAAATAACACCCAGACTTTTTTTGTAGTCTTGCAGGAAACATGGTTTTAGTCACGTTTCCCTTGCTAGAGCTGGAGAAGCTGCTACTGCTGTGGTCACCACTGCACAGTAATTGGAGAAATATTTCCAAACGTTGGCACAGGATTGGTTGTCAAAGGCAGTGACGGAAGGTTGTCGGAAAGCCAGATATAGACGCACACTCAGGCTGTAATGCCTGGGTATTTTCGTAGCAGTGAGTCAGCCGCTTGTGGAGGGACTGCAGCAGAGCCGAGATAACAACTGAGGCTTGTGCAGTTGGCGTGCTTTCACAAATACCTTGCAGTGACCTCTCGCCCACTGGGCATCAAAACTGACCTTTCAGTCCTTCCCTCCTTTCCTTGTTACATTTTTTATTCGGGTTTGAATACGTATCCTGTGAGCACTGATGCACAGGAAGAAAGCGGCGTGTATACACCTACCGAGGCAACGCACCCATACTGTCAAACGGGAAGTTGCTCAATAGATTACATGTGGCAATAAACAGTATCTTTTCCCCAACAGTATCAGATTTTGCAAGTAAAATTTATTCAACCAGTGTTCACAGTTCTTAATTTTGCAGAAATGCACATTGATTAAAGTATTTTTTAGGTATGTTTAGCTGCATGCATGGCTACAAGGTTAAATATTTTCCATGAAACAGCGTTCCGTGACACTTGCAGCTTTGTGTTAGGAGATTCCTTTGCTTCAATACAAACTTCCTATATCAATTCCCAGCATACATGAAGATCCTACAGGATTATGACAATAAAGAACTAAGAACAATCTTTTATTTTCTGTCAATGATGAAACATGCCGGTACCTGCATAGATATATTCTGTACTGTAGTCTGAGTGATTGCAGACCTTTATACAAACAGTTTAGTTCACATTTAGATGAATACAAAAGGAAATACAAGACATGTCAAGACAAAGCAAATTTAGCAACTGCACCTTTCAACAAGGAAATTCAGAGGGCTTTATATAAGACATAAAGGCATTATGACATGATAAAAAACTTAATATAAACACAATATAAACAGATAAGCATAAATCCTGAATACACCAAACAATTGTTTAGGGCCAGAAGGGTGTTAAGCTGTTGGAAAAACAGCCTTTTCATTAATTTGTCTTAAAATTAGGAGGATGATAATGGCCTATAATTATTAATTAGTGAGTTGTCTAGATAGTTATTTTTAAGACTGCCTCATTAACTCTAGTTTTCAGGACAGCTAATCCATATGCCTCAAAGCTGCTACTGTTGCCATGGTAATAGACATCCAAATCAGTATTTGAAGGAAGAAGACTGCACTGAAAAAGACGCAAAAGACTGATAAAGAGTGAGAAATGGAGCTCATCTATGGTGTCTAAGTAGTCTCAAAACCTGCACACATGAAAACCAGCGAGGGAGCTCAACTGTCGCTCATTCAGTTGAAGCCCCAAAAATGGCATTGGGGACAGCACTAGTTTTCAGGGCCTGTGGGGAAATATTCCACAAAGGGAATAAAGAGTAGAGACGAATATTTGCAAAAGATCTGATGCCCTAAAATCTTTTTGTAGTTAGTATATGAAGGCTTTCAAATGTTACACAATTTCCCCCAAGATTGTATAGCTGATAAGATGCTAATGGAATTGGTTTCAAGTGAAAGCAAGGGCACTGCCTGATGTGGAGGAACTGACAGCTTGTCTAATTTTCAGAAGTTTTCCCACTTGACTTTAGTGGGACCAATGGCATCAATAACATTTGTAATTTTATAATTGAAATTATCAACAAGATCGTTAACTGAGAGCTAAGCGGGGGCGGGTATGAAGGAGAAGGCCTGAATGAATAATTCACTGGTGTTTCCAGTGATTCAACACTGGTCGTCACATCTGTGGAAATGTTAAAATCTTTGGAGATGATAAAGTCCAGAATGTGCCCATTATTGCGTGTGGACTCAGTAACATGCTGAGTCAATCCATAGTTTCCCCAGAATGCAAGAGCCCTCTAGTGTTGCTGTTGTGGTGCTTGTTAGCATGGATGTTGAAGTTTCCACAATATTTAGGTGACCTGTAGATTTTTATGAATACAGATGGACATCATTTTAAGTCCAATGATTTCTATGAGGCTATTTCTTTGGATGTCCTCCTGATATATTTTCTCGCTGAAAACGCAGTGCAGCCCTAAAGGAGGACGGATGACCCACTTACTGACTCGGTGTGTGTGTGTGTGGGTGTGGGGGGGGGGCGCGCAGCGGTCATGTATTGCTTTGACTCTTTCAGCTTTTTCCATTGGCCCGTATCCCAGCTGAGCTGTTGAAGCATGTTGTCACACCCACAGCACAACACCTGTAACACAAACACACTCAGCAATACGACGGCTCACAATGGAGAGGAGTGCAGTTGGAACTTTTTTTGTGTCCTAGGAGAGACCTTGAGTCATGTTCACAAGCAAAATCGTTGATACACCAGATGAATTCTCTGAAAGAAATGGTGTACTATTAATACAAAAATGAGAGGTAAAGTGTGACGGTAAACCTTGCGCATGGACCAAACTTGTGCACCCACGTTTGCTCACACACAGAAATAGCTGGAAGAGGCAACAGCCAGCAACTCTCCCAACTCCTCCCTCCCATAGTTTCCAGTGACATTTTAAGACCCAATTCTGGGCTACATACTCATACTGTATGTTTATAGCATAGATGAATGCACTTTATTCCCCCTATCTTTCACGTGTGTGTGTGTGTGTGTTGCAGGGGATGAATATTTTTAGACAAAGTATTAAAGTCATCTAAAGATCTGTGACAGCTGTGTATTCGCGTGTGTGTTTGTTTGGCAGCAGAATGTGTGTTGATGACAGGCTTTGTCTGGTCACTTGCCTCCTTGTCAATCTGTGTCTCTGTCCCTCTTATCTTTACTGACAAGTGGATGTTACAAATTTAGATATATGACCTCTCATTTTTGTACGTGAACAGTATGTACCTCTCCATGCTACCAAGCCTGCTATGTGTGGGATGCGATGGAGCATAACTAAAACGCAGGGTTTTCCTGCAAAGAGAAATGTTTGGCACCCCCCCAAAAAGGTTTTAGTCACCCCCCTCAAATGGAAAATCAGCAGCAAAATGATGAATGATATTAAAGATAGCAATTCAAATCATCTCTGAATGTGTTTAATAACAGTTTAATAACCTTTTTTGATACCTTTTTTCTTGATACATTTTTCACCTAGCCTATATCTCCCAGCCCTAACTGTACACCAAAGGCCCATTCGGAGCCAGGAAAAACTCTGATGGTGATAATCACCCTACATTTAGCGGATTCCTGTCTCTTTTTTCTTATTTTTCTGTCCTTCTCTCTAGTCCGTCATGGCAGGCGATATGATGTTGCTGATGCGAGGCTTGGCTAAGTTGAGCCAGGCGGTTGTGGAGACTCAGAGCAGCACCCTGCGCAGTGGAACAGGTCAGTTCAACAAACCTTTTCCTAAATTTAAAAACATACTCCTTGTTTCCAAGGTAGTTCATTTTGGGAAAAAAAAAAGTTTAATAAAAGTATCAGCATTTGTCTTAGAGCTACTGCCTTATTAGCATTCACAGTGTTAAACGCCTTAGCCAAGAAGCTAGCTCACAGACAGATGGGCTAGCTTGTGGTTAGCTTTCCACATTGCTTGAAAATCCTAGCAGAAATACTAGCAAGCAGAAATAATGGATGATACATTATTTTTCTACATTGTAGCCTTTGATACAATAAAAAAAATGTTCCATTAAACTAACAATAGGTTAGTTAGCTTAACCGGCTTACTCCAACAGTGTGTACTTGTGGCTAACCTTGTATATTGCTTGAAAGGTAATTTTAGCAAAAATGCTAACATGCTGTTTTTCTGCAAGATTTAGATAATTTAAGAAACATTTCTACTTAACATTGTAGTCATTATTCCATGACAATAAAATAATATTAAGTGTCACATTATACACTTTTGGTCTTAAAGGGAATCATTACACTGCTGGTAATCCATAGTTACTTTAACAGAAATGGTAATACAGAATATGCTTCCACATTATTATGATTTCCTGGTAGATAGCATTTAGCTTGTTTTAGCAGAGTCTGCTAAATTTATAAATTTTTTATGTATTTTTATTACCAGGTACTTATTATGGGCAATAACATTGATAATTTTACTGTGTAGTTAGTTTAAAGGTTACCGAAGCCTTAATAATGCCAACAATGGTATTTTTTTGTTATCTGAAATCCAGGACTTCCAGGAGTTGGTGTTGCTGTCCAAAGTGTCCAATCAGCTGCTGAGCAAGGCCTCTCTGCCGCTATGATGAAAATGCAGGTGTGTGTAGGTGTACGTTTAGCCAATACTGTGCAGTTTAGCGTTGATGAAGACCAGTATATTGCATTTAATGTAATGTAATGTAATGTAATGTAAAAATGAATACTATGAGTGTGTTTTCATATTTTCATTGTTGTCTTTATGTGTTTATCTGTCCAGGACCTGTCTGACCAGCAGCAGACCTCCTCGATGGAGTCTGAATTTGACTTCCCTCAGGATGAAAGCGCATTCTCATCTTCAGAGTTCAAGGAGGAAGGTGTGGACTTTACACCGGATCACACAGGAAGTAGTGATGATGCAGGAGCCTGTCGCAGCGCAGCAGGAGCGAGCAATGTCGGTGGGAAACAGTCGTTATTTGAGGGATACAAAGATCCCAGCAAACAGTTTAGTGGACACACCAGATCCTACCACCAACATGCTAGGTATGAATAGTCTCTTTCTCAATTACAATCTACAGTATACATGTTTTTGCTGCTGTTTGGAGAATAAAGGTAATCACTGTTGCTTTCGGTATGGCAGACATTTCACTGGACATCACCATCTCTACAACCACAGTCTGAACAGGCATTTGTGGGTACGGCTATACCGTCAGCATCAGGTCAGTCAGCTCAGGACGTACCACCAGGACCCGACCACTGTTGGAGGGCTGACGGCCGAAGACATCGAGAAAGCAAGACAGAGCAAGAGAGCAGAGATCAAACCACACAAACAGATGGTGAATCCTGTTCCTCAGATCTTGCTCTTAAACACAAACACACATAGACAACATGTACCTGTCCACACACACCATGACATTTTAATAGAAAGGTATTTTTGCTGGTCTGTTTTCTTTAGTTGAGTGAGAGAGCCAGAGAGAGGAAAGTGCCGGTGACTCGGCTCAGCAGGCTGGCCAACTTTGGAGGTACAGTAATACAACTCTTTGCTACTATCTGTGTCTTGGCTCATTCATTAGCTGATTGTCTGACTGCATCTATAGCTACTGTATGTGAGTCTGTGTGCAAGTCTGCAAATATACGTGAAATTCCTCAAAGAGGAGAGCAGGTGAATCCAACAATCTGTTACAAGAGTTGTCGTTTTTTGAAGACAAAACTCGTTCAAACTTGCGTGTAAGTCAGCATGAATTTAATGGTATCCTGGTAATTATGAAAGAGGACATCAGTGAGGACAAAACAGATTTCAGATACCACATCAGCACTAAAGGACGTTTTTGCAGAATTCCTCTTTTTATTGTGTATTTTGCAGCCTAATAGCATTGTATATAGCCTAAGCAATAAATAATTACTACTCCACAATAGCTAAGACTTAGCTGACACAAAAGAGGTGGGCTACAGTTAGAAACCAATATTATAAGCACTACATGGATGTGTGTTATTATCATTCATCAAATCTCTCTGAAAGTGATTCCAACAATATTGTTCGCCACTGTCTTCATGTCTGTGGTGTGGACTCAGATTTTTAAAACAATATCTTTATATTGTTATAGTTATTGTTCGTGGTGTGGACGGTCCTTTAACCAGGTAGTCCTTGGTCTAACGCTAAGCTACGACCACCCTCAATAAGCTGGGGACAATGGGTTCAGGACAGCTGTCGTTGTTATGCAATTGCATGACCTTCTCATAGTCTTTATAGTGATTAACGTGAAGACAACACCGCTGAGTGTATATACAAGATGTACATTCTAGCCTTTATTAATGGACCTGTGTTCCTGTCCAGATAAAAACACTCCTCGATAGTCGGCTGCAGACTTAAAGAGCAGCGGCACTTCAGCTGTAATAAAATGTGAGCAGATTTTTGTGTGTTAGTTAATCTTCTGTCGGACCATGTTGCCTGTTCTCTCGGTCTATTAGCTGTAACATATTAAAACACGAAAGTGCCCGCTAATCCAATACAAAAGTAAATCTAAAAATGAGTGGGAGAAAAATGAAAGTTTATATCGCAGTTGTAAACATTGCTGAAATGTTGAAAAGTTGTACTTGCGTTGCATTTTTGGTCTTATTCGCATGTCAACCAGTGCTGAAAAATATGTAATCTTAACATTAGAATGTCCATTGACATTCAGAGGCTAAAATGTTCACACAAGCATGGTGAAAAGCTCACAACAAGTGTAGCTTAACGTGACAGATCAGAGCTTGTATATCAGCAGGTTGTATCTTCACTTGAGACAGATGATGGATAAGTTAACAGGTGGCATGAAGCAGAAGCACAGAGTGTGAAGGAGAACATAAACTTTGTACCAAAGTGAACCCAGAACAGGAGGTAAGATGAGTCAGAATGGACTGCCAGCACAGATATATACCAAAATAAACCATACCAAACAAATGGGACTTAAACACACTACAGTGAGACACTAAAAGCGGAGCCAGGCTGATTCAGCACGTTGACAGTTGTAACATTTAGAAGGTGTTGGAGAGGGGAGAGGGTGGAGGCATGTGTCCTTGGCCTGTCCTTCTCTCTCCTGCAACATTTGTTGACAAAGTTAGACAAGTTTCATTCACAGCAGGGAGTGGAGATGAAGATCGCAAGAAGAAAGGAGATAAGAAGAAGCAGCAAAGTGATTTATAGATAAATCTGTTTCATGTTTTATGGCAAGACTGTTTTTTAATCACTACTTGCTGAAATTTGTGAGAAAACAGGACAACATATGGGAGTTTTTCTTGCTCCAAATACTCCATGAAGGCACAGGAGTAGGCTGTGCTTGTAAGCAGTGTTCTGCAATCAGTCTGTAAACACACGTCTGTCTCAAATGATTGACAGACACTTGTGCTTGGTCTGGAAAAGGTTTTGTCACTAAGAGATGCTGGAGTTGCACACATAGAAATGCATACAGTGTCATGATGCTAGTTCATGTTTCCTGGTGTTCATGTTTCCTGGTGTTCATGTTTCTTGGTGTTCATGCTGTGCAGTTTTTAAATCCCCACTGAAGCAGGAAAACAAAAACAGTGAGATGAGAGACTACGTTGGGAGTGAAAGGGAAAGATCAATTTGTTTTCAGGTTACACAAGGTAACGTGGTACAAGATACAACACATTTTCTCAGAAAGTGCGATGCACGTCCGTCTGTTCCAACCTGTCTCCAACAATAGAGCCGATGACATGTTTTTGACCAGTGGAGAAATGCTCAGTCACCTTGCATCCGAAACACTGCAGCACACTGTGTCCCAATTTGTCCGTCTCTGAGACTGCTGACTAACTGATTATGTAATGCTGAGTTATGTAAGGTACAGACCAAGCTTGGAGACGCGCGCTCCCAAAGGGTCCGTAACTCGTGCAGGCTTGCTCCTTCTTTTCATCAAGCTTAATTGTTAATATGATTAGGTGATCAATATAATCTCCATGTGCACTGTTGTTTTGGCGGAAGTGCAGCCGTTGCACTCCAGGTCTGTCATTGCACACTGCTGAGTTGGTAAAAGTGCTTATCCGCACATGTTCAGGTCTCATGTTCTGTTGCATACTGGTATGATATTTTGGTGAGAATAACAGTCCTCAGAGGCACGTGATGGCTTCATATAGTCGGTGTAATTCTAGACACGAGCACCACTGAATACTGGTGAAATATTCTGACAGGTTTATGGTGAAGGTGCCATTAAAGCATCCGACTGCCTATGCAGCGATTGATTAACTAAAAGGACATTTTTTACTGCATGACTCTGTGCTTGTTGATTATCAATCATTTTGTGTGATATAGTTTAGTAATTTTACAACTCATTTTACAAATTTTTTTCTGTGCTGCTACAGTATATTAAGCCAGTCCACATGCATGAGTGTGTTGTTGTTTTGTCTGTGTGTTCCCACCAGGTCTTGCTGTTGGTTTGGGTATCGGAGCACTGGCAGAAGTTGCCAAGAAGAGCATCAGACACAACGGTGCAGCAGGTAATTCAAGAGTTATGTATGTAAACAGGACCGTAAACAGGCCATGTGGTGGATCTCCAGGGTGGATCAAAGTTCCTCCACAGCGATGGGAAGTGTTGTCGTGTTTGGTTGTAGCTGCTGCAGGTGGCAGAAGCAGTTATTAGGTTTAGGGGGGTAGTTACTTTTTCACGTGGGTGATATAGATGCTGGGATTTTTTTTTTGAATAAGTGAAATTAACATTCTAAAGCTGTATTTTGTTTTTCTCAGGTTTTTTGTCTCATATTCGATTTTGTTTGAAGATCTGAAAAATGAATTGGGACATATGCAAAGGTAGAAGAAATCAGAAAAGGGGGAAATGCTTTTTATTGACACTCTTTATGCTTTCGTAATATTATTCTGGCATTTTTGTGATACTCAGATATTCAGTTTCTGTGTTCAGAATTAAGATAATTCAACTGTAACAGCAGGTATATGTTGTTACTGTCTGGGCTACTGAATCATGCACGTGGCCAGTTTCCTTAAGTGTTGTGCTGATATTACAGCTGATCTGTCTGAATGCATTGTGCTGGATATGCAGGATATCAGTGCTCTAACTTTGTACCTGTAAAGACGGGTTTGTTTCTTTGGCTCGTGGAAAGAAAATGTGACTTTGCTGCCATAATTTTTCAGTACCCATCCCTTGTGCATGTTGTTACATGCTACACGCTTGCCAGCAGTTGCCAACAGAGTGCCATTCGGCCGCCTCCCTCATAAACTGCGACCCACTGTAAACAGACACTCCTGCTCTGCGATATGAGCCTGCTAATCCTAAAACGGAGCTAAGCTGAAACAGTGACCGGGCGCAAATCTGTGGCACTTGTGTGTCTGTTTGTGGGTGTTTATCTCTGTGTGTGTTAATCCCATCTGTGTGTGTGTGTGTGTGCGTGTGCGTGTGTGTGCGTGTGCGTGTCTCTGTGTGTGTTAAATCTCTGTTAAAGCCTCTAAAGACAGCTTCAGACACACTTAAACACACTACCTGATGACCTACTGACACATATACACACAGACACACATCTGCTAAGGTATATACACAAACACCTGAACAATATCCTAAACTATGGATATTGATCATTACCAAATGACTTCACCAGAGGGCTGTACTACAAAGGGAGTTAACTGGGGTGGGTGGGGGGTTTATCAACAGTTAAACAGTACTACGATGGTGAATAAGATATTGGTTAGTTGACTCGGTGTTAACCTATTTGGAGTTGGTGCGCCTTCGCAAAAATAAAAGGGCGTATGACTCGTGCTCCGTATTTTTCCCCGGAAGATTGTATAATAACAATATCAGGATATGAGGAGTTCAAAGAAATGTTAATGGAAAAATCTGACACTGTAACAGGGAGGCTTGTTGGCAGCGCACTGCAGACAGTGTTCTTGTCCTGTCTTCTCTATGTGTCTAGACAACGGTGTCAGAGAGGGTAATATTCCGAGACAAAAATGCAGAATTTTTGAGCTTATAGTGTTAAATTTATAAGAAAATAAATCACAAATATTATCTGAATATTCTCTGACAGTACGTTTTTACAAGAAACATTCTAAAAAATAGTGTTGTTTTTTGTTGTTTTTTTTAATCTCAAGGAACCACGTATTCACTTTTTAAGGCTGGGTCAGTCTCATCGTACAACAGCAGACGCCATTGCTGACCTTGTATTATAACTGCATTGGATGACCTCATCAAATTATAGGCCTACTTCACAATCAGATGTAGCAATAATGAAATTCTCGTGATTTCAGCCCAGAGTCACCATATTATCATTAACATCCAGACTTTAAAGAGACATTGCTGTAAATCTGACCTGTACAGAAAAAAAAATCATGCCGTTATAGTAGGTTAAAGACACATAAAATATTTTCTCTAAATATATGTAAACAATTTGGATAATTCAATTCTACACATGGGCTACATCTCAGAAATTGACCAGCTAATAAGATCTGCTCCCTAAAGCACCTCTGCTGTAGAGCTACCTGTATGAATGTAGATATAGATCAGGTAACACTGAGTTAACCACAAAGATAACCTGCTCGCAGCAGTTCAGGGATGCAGCGTAAAATGCCACGGCAGCATACCCCGGGTAAAACTTATCCACCTTTCATAGTACGGGTTAATCAGGAAGTTACCTGATGTTACCTGGATAAGCCGCGAAATAAAAAATCCTACATAATGAATTAACACAGGTAGATACATTTTGACTTTACTGGTGAGTCACTGCTCTCTGTTTTTTGCCTCTGCAGGTGAAAATAAGAAAGGTGTTCTGGACTCCAGCCCCTTCCTGTCCGAGGCCAACGCTGAGCGCATCGTACGAACCCTGTGTAAAGTCAGAGGAGCTGCATTAAAACTGGGACAGATGCTTAGCATTCAAGGTGTGCAACAAACACACACTTGCACACATACATTTACAATGACAAGAAGTTGGCAGCGGGAGATGGAGGAGGTGGAGATAAAAAAAAAAAATAAAAAGAGGAGTGAGTCAGCATTAAAAAAATGAAAGCAAGAAGGGACATATGGCAGAATGGACAAGGATAGAATAAATGATGACGAGTCTCTTTGATACATAAACATCAGAAACATACTAAAAGCTGGATGCCACAGATCACCATCCATATTTAGGATACTATTTCTGTATCTTTTTTTTTTTAAGGTGAAATTATAGAACACTCTGGACCACAGACAATTGTCAACAAAGAAAGTTGGCACAGGCATCAGAGTCTTGTTTATCAGTGACTGCCAAGAGTCCAGTTCAGGTCTGCTAGCATGCTGCAGTCATTTACGACTGGTGGATTGATGCAGTGAGGTTTTGGTTGATGCTGCTGATGGTTTTCTGTATGTGGCAGCAGCTGTGAATAAGCTATAAGTGTAAGTTAATGCTTGTTTGTGTTTTGCACACATACGCCAGACAGTGAACATCCTGGCACAGAGCTAGGGCAGCTGGGGTCGGGTAACCCTAAACACATCATTATGTTTGTTTATCTCTGCTGCCTGACCTTGACTGGTGACCCTTGTCCTTTGGCATTCATATACTGCGTTCATAACATGTTAGGGTAAACTCTACTGTCTGAGTAGAGGCATTATGTTTTCGGGTTGTCCGTCCAATCCGTCCGTCTGTACTTACATACGTACGTCTTTATCTATCTTTCATTTTATCTTTATCTATATCTACAGCCTACTTATTCTTAAAGCATGGACAGAAAGGTCATTGTAGTCTTGTGTACACAAACACATGCACACAACGTCACTGCTCTTCACCACAGAGTGAAAGAGTTTGAATAAGATTTATAGTCTTGTAGAATATGATATGATTAAAGTCAACTGAGACCACGACAACACGGCTGGAGTCAAGTAAAGTCTTCTCCCGCTGCTGACATTTATGGGTCGAGGTAGGAATGCTGTTGTCACCGGATGACTGTGCGTCCAACCATTGTAGCTTTTAGCACCAGTCCAAAATAGCCTTAACCTTGAGCGGTTTGAAACTATTTAAAAACTGACTAATAAAGTTTGTGATTCCCCATGTCGTCAGCAATATCAGCCAATGTCATCATCTGTAGTTGCCGAGCAGTTTTAGCTCTTTATTGGAATAAAGTCATCTGTTTCTGCATTTCAGATGACGCTTTCATCAACCCTCAACTGGCCAAGATCTTTGAGCGTGTACGACAGAGCGCTGACTTCATGCCAATCAAACAAATGACAGTAAGGGTCTTTTTTTTTTTTTTACATTAACTGGTAATCATAATTGGATACACGATATGTATATGTATAAGTATGGACAAGTTTTAACAACAGTATACAAAGTTGAATATGATGAGCTGCAAAAGTATGATTTATTTGTGTCTGTCTGTAGAAAGCGTTGAACAGTGATTTGGGTCCCAACTGGAGAGACAAGCTGGAGTCGTTTGAGGAGCGTCCGTTTGCAGCAGCGTCCATCGGCCAAGTTCACCTGGCGAGGATGAAGGATGGCAGGGAGGTGGCCATGAAAATACAGGTAGGCCGTGAGTCTGCAGTTTATGTAACTGTTATGTGTCTCACGTGTCTGTCCTCTCTGTTCCTCACAAACATGCATTCAAAGAGAAACCACAGATTCTGATCTTTCTGGTTTATTTACAGATCAGATCTGAGTCGGTGTAAAAGTCGTGCGTCGTTTCTTACTGAGGAATATCTGAACTAAAGATATTTTACACCTTTAGGTTATTTACAGATTATTTAATTGACATCTTTAAAAAAAATTTATGTTTTAATGCTCTCAGAGTTTAAGGGGGATTTGCTAGTAATTAAACTTAATGGTATTATTGTGATCTCATAGATCCTAATGGGAATCCCAGTGAAGGGCTGTAGTTATATTATACTACAAAGATATCTTTAAATGAAGCATGAAGGGGAAATTATGAGTAAAAATAAACACAGAAACGTTAATGACATCAAAGATGTTTTTTTTAAATTTTCTTCCTTTGTGTGTTTGTCCCTAGTACCCTGGTGTGGCTCAGAGTATCAACAGTGATGTAAACAACTTGATGACGGTGCTGAATATGAGCAATGCCCTGCCTGAAGGTAAACACTCAAAAGAAACTTTCAGTCAAACATGCAAACACAAGTGTCCTCACTTTCTAATTTATGCACACACATTTATACACAACTCAACTTCACTGTCTTTGCTCCTCCATCTGCTCCTCTAATGGTGTATACTCCTCTATCTTTGTATACCTCCACGCCGGCGACAGTTTTAGCCAGAGGCATTATGTTTTCTGGTTGTCCGTGTGTCCGTTCGTACCTATCTGTCTCGTGAACATGATATCTCAGGAACACCTGGAGGGAATTTCACTACGTCTGGCACAGACGGCATCAAAGAGGATGTCACAGAATTTCTTGCAGCTGAACTCTAGCAAAACTGAGATTGTTGTAATTGGTTCCCAGAAGGCAGCAAAACAAATTCTGCCATCTGCTGGTTCCCTGTTGGAACACGTTGAGCCTGCCGCAAAGAAGCTTGGAGTTTTGGTTTGACAGCAGTTTAAACTCTGAGCAGCACACAACAAAACTTGTACAGTCCTGTTTTTACCATCTTAGAAATCTTTCCAAAATCAGACCTATTTTATCCTTCAAAGACACAGAGACTATTCTACATATTTTTGTTTCCTCTCGCCTTGACTACTGCAACAACCTCTTCACCTGCCTCAACCAAAAATCTATTAATCTGCTTCCGGTTGTCCAGAACTCAGCTGCCAGATTTTTAACAAGATCCAAGAGAAGTGACCACATTACGCCTGTTTTAGCTTCCTTGCATCAGCTCCCAGTATGTTTTAGAATAGATTTTAAGATTGTTGACTTTTAAGGGTCTTCATGGCCAGTCCCCGAGTTATTTATCTGAACTTTTAGTTGCATATGAGCCAAAACGGAACCTGAGATCCTCAGGGAGAGGTCTTTTAGCGGTTCCTGAGGCACGGCTAAAACGAAAGGTGATCATTTGCAGTTAAAGCCTTGAAGCTTTGGAACGAGCTGCCTGAGGAAATCAGGTCAGCAGAAACAGTGACCTCTTTTAAATCTCCTCTTAAAACATACTTTTACCGGAGAGCCTTTTCTGATTTTACTTGATTTTTATCGATTGTCCTTTGTTGTTTTATTTGTTTTATTTTGCTTGATTGACTGCTTATTCTATTGGGTTTTTATGATGTCCTTGTTATGTAAAGCACTTTGTAAAATAGGTTTAGAAAAGTGCTATATAAATAAAGGAAATAATAAATTATTATGTTTAATTTGGTGGCCAAAGGTCACTGTGACCTCACAAAACACGTTTTTGGTCATAACTCAAGAATTCATACGCAAATTATGACAAAATTTCACACAAATGTCTAACAGGCTAAAAAGATGATGTAATTACATTTTATATCTAAAAGGTCAAAGGTCAGCTTTACTGTGACATCATAGTGTTCTGCAAAAACACCTTTCTGGCCATTATTCAACGCCACAACTCAGGAGCATTTCACATTTGGTCGGTACACCTTTTAAACTGAATCTGTAGCTTCTTTGCAGCAACATCCATATTTGAAGCATTGTCTATTGTCATGGCTACAACTTCAGCTTTATTGGCCAAGCATTGAACGCATACAAGGAAGGAATTTGACTGGAATGAACTCAAACACTATTAGACAGAGAATAGTCCACCACAAGCTCATTGGTTCTGTTGATACTGAGCTTCAGCTGATTGTGGTTGCACCATGTGACGGAGCTCTCTATCAGTCCTCTGCACTCCTCTGTGAAAATGGTCTCTAAGTGCAGACAGCATGTTTCTCACTGGAAATTATTCACTGGAATCATACATGTCAATATAGGGATGACTTCAACATGTTCTTATAAGCTCATATGGGCTGGGCACTATATTTTGCAGGACACTTTAATAAACACAAAGCAAAAATACACTGAATACCTTAAATTCCTTCAATGTTTGGACAGTCATGGATGTAAACTGCAACTTGACTGGTTGTCTGACCATATAATTCTAGTTTCACCTGTTTCTTTGAGGTGCTGACTCTTTATATATAATTTTATTAGCATGCGATGGCTTGTCTTACGTTGTCTCCCTTTTTATGTGTCTTTAGGTCTCTTTCCAGAGCACCTGATAGACGTGATGAGAAGAGAGCTAACGCTAGAGTGTGATTATGTCAGAGAAGCCCAGTGTGCAAAGAAATTCAGGTGAGTCGCTTGTAGCGTGTGTTCAGATGTATTTGACACAATCTAGAAAGCCGCCACCCCTCAAAGCTTCTCTGTCCATTGCATTGAGTAATAACATAGATGTTTGCAAATGCTGAAAAGGTTATTTTCAGTTTGTTCCAGCCATGACGACTGCCAGCCAACTATGCGTAGATATAATCCTCTATACGGGCTACCTGCCTGCTTAAGTCTGTATTTATGTGTCTTTGTATCTATTCATCTGTCGGATCCAGGGAGCTTTTGAAGGACCACCCATTCTTCTATGTACCAGAGGTGATCGATGAGCTGAGCAGTAGCCATGTCCTGACCACAGAGCTTGTCCCTGGGTTTCCCCTGGACCAGGCTGACGGCCTCACACAGGAGCAGAAGAACGAGGTGACAAAGCTGATAAGCGAGACAGATGAAGGGATCGAGAGATATTTAGCAGACTAATGGGTGCATTCAACTGGGGAGGGGCAAGTTTATTTTATTTTTATTTGTTTATTTGACGGGGACAGCGCACAGCTTCTTAGCTGTCCCAGAGTTAGCAATAAGCTAATCCCTGGGCAGGAGATGGAGATAATAACATAGTTACAAAACAATACATAGTCACAATACAACAACGACAAGATTCCACATTAAAAGACATGTTGATGTGTTCAGAGACAAGTTATTTTCTGTCCGACTAATAAATACATAGATGTATGATGGGATCTCTGGTAGGAGGAACTCTTTTAACTGTCCTCAAATCACGGCCAAGCATTAAGTAAGACACACAAAAATGAATGATATGACATTTTTTATACCAGTGAATGAAATGAGAATTTCATTATATTTTTGTTTCTGTCTCAGATCTGTCAGAACATCTTGTTGTTGTGCCTCAGGGAGCTGTTTGAGTTCAGGTACATGCAGACTGACCCTAACTGGTCCAACTTCTTCTATGATCCACAAACACACAGGGTGAGGCTGTCTACAGGCGAAATTCTACTGTTACTACGGTTACTTCTACTACGATTAATTACAGCGAGATTTGATCCATGAAAGTGATAAGTGATCATCTCTCTGTAGGTGTCGCTGTTGGACTTTGGTGCCACAAGAGGTTTTGATCAGAGTTTCACAGATGTCTACATAGAGGTGAGATTCTGAAAGGGCGACTCCACGTTCTTTTCCAGGTTTTTGAAATGTTAACTCCCACTCAGTCGTTAGCGAAAGGCAGTGACACTGATGCCCTCCCCTCCCTCAGCCCACACGCAGACGTTAGCAGAATGTGTTACCTTGGAAGATAATTTTATTACCATTAAACCTCCATTTCAGGATTTTCCGGTTGCTGTTTTTAAAATCACGATTCGAAGTTGCCAGCTCAACAGTGAAGCAGAGAAATAAAAATATTATTTTCTGATTGTTTCACGGCACTCGCACTCTCAAGCACAAAAAGAATCCTGTGGGAAGGTGCCACATTGCCAGATTTTGTGTGAATTCAGCCAAAGCAAGTGCTTTATCCCGTCCGCTGTGTGTGGCCGGCTCTGTGTGTGCTTAGTTCAGCCACGCCCCCTGCCATTTTCAAAGAGACGCACACACATCTGCAACTCAGGAAGATGCAAAGGCACAGGCGAGATATAGGGTTTGTAGCAACGTCGTCATCAGAAACCTACATCAGGTCACATGGGGAAAAGTTTTTAGCAGGGCTTGGGAAAATAGCATTTTGATTCACTACTGTGATATAAAACATAAAATCTGAAAAGGACAAACAATAATGGAACCACCCTTTAATTTTCATTACTATATAATCATAGTGGATTGTGTTGTATGCTGTGATTTAACTGGCAGTGGATCATTTCAGTTATGAAAATATTATCCAGATTGGTTTTTCATGCATAAGTTGTATAAAATGCATCAGAGATGGAGAGAAAAACACATAACCTGTTTGAATTGTAGGTAATTCGTTCAGCTGCTGAAGGCAACAGTGAGGGAGTTCTCCAGAAATCTATCGAGATGAAGTTCCTGACTGGGTATGAGTCAAAGGTAAATATCTCCAGCTGTCTCCTTTACATCACAAAATTTCATTTAAAAGCTGTCTGTGCCCCCAATTGTTTGTTTTTCTACAAAAGTTTAAATATGTCAGTAACTATCTGACAACATCAGTTTCTCCAGCAAATCTTCCTAATGGTTTATAAAAGTGACGCATTTTACTGAGACTAAATTTGCAACGTGTTTTCTCCTCCCTGTGTCCAGGCAATGGTAAATGCCCATGTGGATGCGGTGATGATCCTCGGCGAGGCCTTCGCCTCCACAGAAGCCTTCGAGTTTGGCTCTCAGTCCACCACCGAGAGAATCCACAACCTCATCCCTGTGATGCTCAAACACCGCCTCGCCCCGCCTCCAGAGGAGACGTACTCTCTCCACCGAAAGATGGGCGGCTCGTTCCTTATCTGCTCCCGGCTGAACGCCAAGCTGGGGTGTAAGGACATGTTCCAAGCAGCATATCAGAAGTACTGGGAAGGCCGCACGCCACCGTCCTCTAGCTCAGCCTAAACCAATACCCAAGTGTCAGGTGATATGATGGACATATCCTGGGGCCAACTGCAAAGTCAATGGTGAGGCCATGTTACCCGCCCTTAACTGGTCATCGCGCACCAGCTTATCTTTCCCATTTTGGGCAACCCACTATGATGAGTTTTTGAAAGGCACTTACACATATTTACAGCCACCATTTCATAGTTTGAAAGGGAGCAGCAACATCTGGAGTAGTTTAAGACTGAAGGCTATATATGGCCCCGACTGAGAAGAGGTGGGCATGTGGATGGAAGGAGAGAGATGAACAGTCTTGTGTATTCACGTGTAAAATGAATGTAAAAAGGTTGGAATTTTATCTCTTCTCTGATGTTTTCAAGACGACTCTTGCATTTTCTCGTGTTTTGCGTTGCTGTGTTTTGTTGAACTTTTGGAAAATCACACACAATAGTCCAGTTTGCTATCTGCTACCTGAGAAATGTCATTGGTGAAAACGCTGATTGTATTAAAGAAGACTGAATATAACCCACGGTCATGAAATAATTATGATATTCAGGATCTGTATGTGTTAATGAACCTAATTAAGCGTGACTTTGTGTCTGGGGATGAAAGTCTATGGAGCTTCTGCTGTACATTTTAATTGTTCATGTCATCATGTAGTTGATTACTAACAACAATGTTAGCGTTGTAGCTCAGAATCAATTTTTTAGTATCAAAGCATGATTTTCTTTTCTCTCCAACTGTAAGAGATAGTAGAAACATATAGAAATGGAACCCTTTGGATCCATGTTGCTGACTGGAAGAAGACGAGGGATGAAAGAAAGATATTGGCACAAGCTTTATCATGAATGTTAATGAACCACCGAGATGGAATAAGCTCGTCGCACAAAACTCCAGCTCGCGGGCTCACCTCGCCTCCCACGAGACGATGATCTCTCCGCGCAGTCTTGGGTGTGAAATCCACCGTCACCTGGCTGGCGTGTGGCTGTGAACGTTCTCTGTACTCCGCTGTGTAAATGCATTTATGATTGGTCGATGGGAGTGAAGCTGAAAAAGAAAGTTTAAAAAAAACAAGGTGCCTGTTGTTTCCAGTGGAAGGTGTTTAGCTTGAAATCCTGACTTTATATTTCAGATCAAGACTCACTGAGCAGATGGTTTAAATTTTTTAATGGAAATGCATTGTTTACTGAAAGTTGTGATAAAGATATTGTATGGAAAGAGTAAATGATTTATACTTGTCATGTGGCTCTGTGTGATTTTGTGTGTGATCGTGGTACTTTTGGTCTTCTTCAGAGAAAACATCTAGTGTGTCAGTGCTGTTGAAAAAACAAAGATTTCAGTGTATATACTTTATATATAGCCCAGATTTTGTCCTTGAATTATAGCCGTTAAGAGGTTATACTGTGTTTAGAAGATAAAAATACAGTCGATTCCTTATTTAGCAATGGAGGGACTGGCAGAGAGCCTGGGAAATGAGAAAACACAAATATTCACATTTTACTTTTTTTTTTTTTAAATATCCGGGCAACTGGATCATGCTAGTGCTCACATACAGGACTATTTAGGGTCAGTGCATGTGGATAGACACGTCAACACACTCCTCCCCGCTTTTCCTCACTGAGTCACCCTGACTCACACTTCTTGTCTGTGCTTGGAAAAATCCTATAATCAAACTTTTACCTAATTGTTCAAGCCTGTAAGTTGCCTCAAAGTCCAGAACATGGCGCTGTTGTGTTTCCACACAGAGACTTAACAGGTCATGTAAAGCTCCAGCACTTCCTCATACGCTGACAACATCCCAATAATAGAACAAAACATAATCATAATCAGCCAGCCACATAATGGTGTGAATGTTACTGTAAGATATTTCACTTTTGCTTTATTAGACAAATACCCTGTAAGCAGAGGCAGGAGAAATTAGAGTGGGAAATGATAGCATAAAGCAACAATGGTCATTAACTGCAAATTCATATATATTTCTGCAGGATAGAGTGTATGTAAGCAAGCAGAGCGGTCACAAGTATACTAACATACCTGAAACAATTCAGGGTTACACCATATTTGAGGCTTAAATGCTAATTAAACGAAATGCCCTCATTTCGTGGCTGCCAACCTAATAATCTACAGATTTTTAATGTTTATTTTGCGATGCAAGGATTTAAAATCCTTATGGAAGTATAAAAGCTTGCCAAGTGATTCATGAAATGTCATTAATTCCAGTCAAATACCATCTGCTGTTGTTCCAGAAACTATATTCGAGTAACCACACTTGACTCCCAGACGGGTCTCTGAGAAACACCAGAATACCTTAACCAAGAGGTCAGGACCCAAGATAGTTTGCAAGCCGATGACCGCATTTAATCCAGTTTTCTTCGTGTTGTGGATGGTGGGAGTGTTAGGGGGATGTTGTTAATAAAAGTTAATAAATTCCTCCTTTCCTCAGGACCAACTTTTTTTTTCTTTTTTTTTTTACAAAATCTTATGGAAATAGGCAACATCGAACAAAGACAGAGAGTAAATAATAAAAACAGGGGAAAAAAGGCACGTGGAGTGACGCTGACGTGGTGCTTTAAGGTTTGCTAACATCAGCATGCTAACAGGCTCACATTGACAATGCTAATATGCTGTTTAGTGACAATGCTAAGATGCCTTTTAGTAGGCTATAAGCTATAATGTTTACCATGTTTCTGCTACAATCTTAGTTTCACATGCTAACATTTGCTAATTAGCTCTAAAGAGAAAGTACAGCTGATGCTAATGAAATGTCATTAGTTTTGCATGTTTGGGCGTAAAACAAAAGGATGGATAAATTTAAATTTTAACCTGATGATGGCAATAAGGAAATCTATGGATTCACGTGGAATAAATCTTCACCTGGGCCAGATGAGTGTAGATTACTCGAAAGCAAATAAGCACAAACAGTCTCCAGACATCAATGCAATCGTGTTTTACTGTAGCATAAATAAGCACAACAAAACCGAGCTGGTCCCAGGGAGCAACTGAGTTCAAAAGATGAGAATTACACACTTTTATTAATTACTGCTCCTAATGTGGAAGCTTAATCATGAGCCCACTCCCATGCTGCCCCTCCTTGACCTGACCTACGAGCGAGGACACCATTATTTCTTTCCTCTTGGTGTCCACCAGAATTGTTTGAAAATTAATGGTGTTTTTGTGTTTCACAGTGGCTGATTTCTACATGGGAGCAGACTCAGAATTAATTACCCCTCAGCTACAGTCTCCATTATTCACTCCAGTTTCACACACCATTATCATCTGAAGCACATTTAAGGAAAAAAATAAAGAATTGAAATTGATTGAAGAATACGTTATATAGGCTCTATACGAAATGTTGAAATGTTTTAACCTATGTTATAAATAGGTTAAAATATTTCCCACAATCACCAGACTGTATATCCCGAGGGGGGCATGATAGTCTGCAACAAATGTTTAGCTGTTGAGTTCACTCGACACCACAAATGTCAACCTCATGGTGACGCCAGGTGAAAAGTAGAGCAAATTTTGTTGCAAAGGGAAACATGCTGAATGTCCAAGATACCACAGCTAATGGTAATGACAGTTTTCATGTCATGGTCTGTAGCAAACTCAGTAGCCGTATTATTTACATAAAAATGTGCACATATTGAATCCTCCAAGCTGCTACTCTAATTTTGCTGTGAGTGGAGAAATCCTTCGTTTCATGGGGTAAATTGATTATGCTTAAAGGAGCAATTTGTAAGATGTTGAGTCTTATTCCTGGCTCGACAAATACTGACGCTTTGGGTTGGTAGGCCGGGCCGGCCGCCAACCCGGACCTATGAGGATTAAGGTAATACTGATTCATAAGTGAAAAACATGCACAATTCAATCACATCTATAATTACAACCAAAACTCTGTTAATTGCAAGATTATTTTTTTTATCAGTCACCTCAAACGGTTTAAAATAAAATCCATGTTGCAAAGTCACAGAACTAAGCTACAATATTGAAATAGTTAAGTTAGCCTTTGTGTGCGTGTGTTACTCTATACAGTGACTTAACACCAAAGCTAAGCATGCAGGGAACCGTAAATGGCAGTATGTTCATTCTACAATCGAAAAAAAGCTAGCACAACACCAACATTAAAAAAAAGCCCCAAAAAACTTGGTGAATATTCTCCCTGAAACCCAAAGCTGAACCAGTGTTGAGGGCTGAAAGTGTCTGAACAACATTTCAGATCTAGAAATTGCACCCAAACAAATCAAAGAAGCTCCAGCATCAATGCTACAAAATCACTTACGGGATAATTTTTTTAAGGCATAAAATATCACATCTACACAACACATATACAGTCAAAGGTTTGTGTTGTTGTAGTACTATTAAAAAGGCATTTGGATAATGAAGACAGTTAAAACCTACAGGGATAGTAAAACAAATATCAAAGGGATATATCCCATATTTATCCCACGAGAAAATAAAATAAAGAAGAGGGCACATGGATTTCTATAGGGGCACAACCAATACTGGGATTTCACCATGAACAAATGTCTCCACTTTAAAAAATGCTGCATGACATTTTCTACAAGAGAAATAATAATCAGCATTTCTTCGGTTTTTCAGGTGTCAGTTGGAGCCCATTGACTTTGTCCGGCACTCAGCTGAGCGCTCATTTCCTGCAAACACACTGGCAGTGAACGTTGATTTAGTGCTCCACTTTCCATCAGTGTTGCAGCTAAGGCAAGATGGTTTAATTCTTTTAGTTTAAGGCTCTTTGACTTTTGGATTCTCTTGGATGTTGTTGTTTTTTTGGGGGAAGTGAGCAAATGATAGAGTGCATGAGAAAGCTAAGGTGGCATACCACGGTAAAGGCTTTGTTTTGGATCAATAGTTCCAAGGCAGTTGTGCTAAATATTACGTTTGGGTCTTGAATATGATAGAATCGTCCATCATATTAGACCCTCCCCAATACTGAGGCCATACCATACAGTATATTCTCCATTATTGTGTCGATCACACACACACACACACACACACACACACACACACACACACACACACACACACACACACACACACACACACA
>JBBPCS010008304.1:0-31909 GCA_037974645.1 Hollardia meadi | reverse complement strand
ACACACACACACACACACACACACACACACACACACACACACACACACACACACACACACACATACACACACACACATACACACACACACTGTCTAAGCTGACAGTGGAGATAAGCTGTTGACTGACTGCAGATTTTCCTACCAAACAGTTCTTCTTCGGATGCCTCAGATGGGTTTTCTCTGCCTTTTTGCTTTCCCCTCAGAGAAGCAACATTTACATGTACTATGATAGGGTGTGTGTGCATGTTTGTGTGTTGGACTGTATTCTTCCTGTGTGTCTGCGTGTCTATTTGTGCTGCTTTGGACCTATGGGTGACTGCTGCCATTGCTGTGTTAAGCAGATTAGAGAGCTGGGTGGGTTTGGGAGGGTAACAACACTGGATTTCAGTGCCACACTCAAAACCAGGTATATAGTCAACTGCATACCAATGCATGTGCACACAATATACACAAACACACACATATTATGGAGGTAGACTCACATACACACATACAAACACACAGTTACAGCTTGAATACTCACTCACTGGCCAAATACAATGTTACTGTTAGATGATTCTGCAAAACCTCAGATTATATTCATTAACAATGTTTTTCTTTTTCAGATTATTAATACTAATATCTGTGGATGTCAACTACAGTATGGTTGAGATACGTCTAAGTTTAAGCAACTTTAACTGCTTTACAAAAATGATTACAGTAACATTAATTATACATCTGTTAAAACAGACCAAATGAGATCAAATACAGTCACAGTTACAGCTAAAATACGATGCTGTAATTCTGCTGTTTACTCCACAATTGTTGTGATGAATAATAATATTGCCCCTGTGATAACTTTCCAGTGTTGTAAAATTTCTATTTCATTGTCTGCCAAACCTGTGCAGTGTAAAGTCTGGCATCCGATAAGCCTGGTTCCAGGATCATATTTCAACATCTCACCGATCCACGTAGCCTAATATTAACAGAGCTGCAAATTCATCCTAGCTCGCTGTGTTCGGTCTAGATTGCGCATTTGTCTTTAAAGATGGTCTCTATGTCAATTTAGCTGATAATGCTGCCGTAAATTCCTGCTGTGACTAAGCCGAGAGACCTGTCAGCCTACAGGTAGAACCAGTTATAGCTTGCTGTCTGTCCACAGGGACAGAAAGCAACAATTGTCAACAGGTGTAACAGAGCATATCGTAGACGTTGTCAAACTAGGTATGAGAAGGGGCAAGAATTGTGACATGCTTGTCTTTCTGTTGTGAAGGGTCACAGATGCAGAATCTGTTGTTTTCCACAACAACAAACTACATTCACAATGCATGACATTGATAGAATCTGGGATTTACTGAGCTGAAATTGTCTTGTCTGATCCCTGCAGTCAAACATATAACAGTTTGCCTCCTCTTTCACCACACTCAGTAAACATCACACTACTTCCTGCATTAAACGTTGACATTGGATGTAAATCTCGCTCTGCAGAATGGCCTAATATGATTCCTAGAGTGAAATAGATACAGTATGCTTCCACACACACACACATGCACATACACTGTGGATAAACACGATCATGCATGCATGCAGACACAGCGTGTGCTGAGTGCTTACGGTGCAACGCAGCGTCTCCGCACGTAGAAAGCCAATTGACTCTTGTGATAAATAAATTGTCTGTAAGTGCTCCCCATGCACCAACGAGGGGTAATTAAGCTGAATTGATGAGGGTTTTGTTTTGGTTTAGTGGCAGAGTTAAACGAAGGGCAGCGTTTCTCTGAACTCAGCTCCTCTGCTCTGAAATCGCTCACAGATCTGCCACAAATCACCTCCTCTCCACCACAGCGGTGGGATTGAGCTGCCAAACCCTGCTTTGAACTGAGCTGGTGGTTCTGTATTGATTTCACAGCATGTGCGTTTAGCTTTGTCAAAGAAGACATGATAGCTCTGTGTGTGTGTGTGTGTGTGTGTGTGTGTGTGCGTGCGTGCGTGCGTGCGTGCGTGCGTGTACATGCTTTATTTGCTCGCCTTCCGTTTACACTTTGAGATTGGCAAGCAAATGCAAGCAGACATTGACGTGTTTCCTTTTTTCTAGGAGAAGTGGAACATCCATCAGATCTAATTTGTCTGCATTTCTTTTGGGAAAAACACACATCTGTGTTTAACATCCTCTCCCTCTCACTTCTCACTAATCACTCTCTTCTTCCTCCTCCCTCTCTTTTTTCTGTCTTTCCTCTTCACATCATGTCCCTCTTACCTCCATTACTTTCCTGCATTTCTCAGAATGACAGCGTGGCGGAAACTAATGAGGATGTTCCTCCGGAGAGTCTGAACACGCTACTGACCGACATCTCTCTGGTGAGCTTGGCAGTCAGACAGGCAGGCACAGCTCCTGCTTTGGCCTGATAAAGATGGAAGCGGTAGCAGGAAAAGTGAAGAGGGTTGGGAAGAAAATGGCTAAAAAAAAAAGTAGAGAGAAGGGTAGAAGAGGTAGGGACAGAGATGTGGCTGACCTGCAGGCTCCATATTGTAGACTGAAGTGGTTGTACCAAATGAGAATGAGAGATAGAAACAGGAGTGGAGTTTTTAGTGCCACTCTAGCCTTTCTTTGTTGATCACAATATGCCACCTGGCATGTCCAATTCTCCTCCTGCCTCTCCATCTCTGCAAGAGGGAAGAGCTGACACTTGTACCTTAGGTTAAAATAAATAAATATACTGCAGTTTTCAAAGCAACAAGAGGTATCAAAAGGTCTCATTTGTTGTGTGAGACAAGCAGGAAGTCATGGAGAAAGGTTTTAGTGAGGCTACCTGCAACTTAAATCATATCTTTTCCTTTGTAAACCTTCTTTTTTGCTCATTTTATGTTTCCATTCACTGGTGAGTCGCTCATGTCTCAGTGTTGGTCATTCCCCTGTTCAGTTTGTTTTTTCGCACTCTTACTCTGAAACACAGGATACCGGCGGAACCAAACAGACCAATTTAGATCCAATATACGTCTTCAAGTAGCTGTTATTGTCACTAAATCTGGTGAAGTGGTTAAACAAGAGGGTTTAAACTGGGTTTAAACTGTTTTTAAATGTACTATCTCTGCATGTTACAATTTAAGGGGGTAACCATACAGTCGGCTTATTTTTCAGTACTATGCACAATACTGGTTCAAACTTGGTTGTTAAACAAAATCTGTGATCATTAAATTCCTCAGTTATTCCCTTAAGATGTACTTCTAATAGCGTTTTGTTTTGTGGTGCTCACATCATTTAAAAAAATACATTTGAAAAAATTCAATATCAACGTCTTTCCAAAATAAGTGTCCCTGTTCTGGAAAATCCATACACATCACGGTAAACCATTTTCATGTAGAATGAATTAATTCAATGTAGAATTTCAGAGTAATCGGGACACTGTTTCTAAAAAGAAATGTTATTGAATTTTAATAACATCATTTTTTAATGTTGTGACTGTCACAAAGTAAACCCCATTCACCTCCATTACCTTGTGGTGGCAGCAGAAATCTCAAACTCAGATCTCTCGAAGCCTGGACAAATAAAACCAAACATTCTGTACATACAACTAGAGGCAAGTAAGAAATGGTGTGAAGCAACCCAGCAGATTTTGTATACATACATGTTATATAAAGAATAATAATACCTCAATGTACTCATACACAGTAACTGTCTAACACTCAATACAAAAGTATTTTTGCACAGTAGTTGAAAGCTCCAACAGTTAACTGTGTAAGTGGAAATATTTCTGGCATTTCATTTATGCAAACAAAAATTGATCAGATTGATTGGAGTAACGGTACATTTTTCAACCACATTGCGGCATCTTGTACCATAATACATTTTTACACCCCTAATCAATGATAAATATATCCTCTCACTTCAGGATGACGTACAGTCCACCAGAGCTGAATCTCCCCCCTCCTTCAAGCCTCCGCCCCCACCAGGGGTGCAAAGGCACCAAAGTAGACGAGAACAGCTCAACAAATGCCCCTCGTCCGAATCCTCCCACTCAGGCCTGTACTTCACCGCCCCCACCTCTCACAACCACAGCAAAGAGCCAGGACACAACTCTGCCTCGCCCTCACTGCACCACAAACGAGAACACCCCAGGGACCCGTCTCGGGACTACGCGGCCGTCAAAAAGAGAGATCCCTTGGTACCTTCCAAGAAAGAACAGTTAAAAGCTGCTCAGTTGTGTATGGTCACTCAGCACAACATCGGCCCTTTCCCGAGGGTCCAGTCCCCCAACAGAGGCCCTAAACCCGCTGTCCCGTCCCCTTCACCTCCACCTCCACCTTCCCTCCCTGCTCCTCCTCCGCCCCCTTCTCTGCCCCTTAAGCCAGTGTCCATGTCCAAAGCCTCCCCCACGTCCTCTCCTGGCTCTAAACAACAGTTTGTTACAGTGGAGGTTCACAGGCCCAACGCAGAGCCCGACGTCAACGAGGTGCGGCCGCTGCCCCAAGCTCGAGGTGAGGAACACAGAGATCGGACATGCATCTAATTCCTCCAATTAATAACATGCACATGGAGGGCTGCAACTAATTATTTCAGATTATTGATTCATCTGTAAAATAGTTTTATCAAGAATGTCCTCAATCTTAAATTTAGTGTATTGTAATATTGATAACCCAAACACCTCCAATAAAAAAGATACACTTTTTATCTCTGCATTGGTGCTGCATATGTGTTCATTCACTGTGCATGTATATACATAAAAGCTTTGAAATAAAGAATTTAATATTTCTCACCAAAGTCTGCTTTTAACCATTTGTAGTGATTATGAAATGTTCAGATTAGATGCTGCAGTTGGGATTTATTCACTGATACTGGCAGACTTTGAGACTTGCCAACTCTCGCTGCCTGTAATAAAAGGAGGAAATAGTTTCAGTTAAGAAGACGATGTGTATAAATATGTACACTTTTTCCAAATTAGCATTTTATTTGGACTTATTGTTCTTAAATGAGCAATTACCCAGAACACTGTGTACCATTGCCACTGCATGCAAAACATCACTAATCATTATAAGCTTTTAATCTTGTATTAAATCTTAAAAATCAGATTTGTTTTTCGTTTGCCTGATGACATATTATACCAAGGACGATCTCTAATTGTTTTAATATTTCACTAAACTCAAGAAGGCTCTTTGAGTTAAAACCAAAAAAAAGGATTCCTTTCAGAAAATAAAATTGAAATTCTTATCATCACGTCTGCCTGTTTGCTCTCAGGTGGCGCCCTGTCTCAACTGTCAGACAGCGGCCAGACTCTGAGCGAGGACAGCGGGGTGGACATAGCTGAGTCAGGACACATCAGCAAAGACAGCAGCCCCCATTCCTCACGCACACACCACCCACAAGAGACCCAGGGGGGTGGGGGGGACAACCCCTCCAAGCCGGTGAGGGGGTGATTCAGAACAGCTATAAACCAAACATGAATGGATTAATTGTTAAACTCTGAGGAATGAGAAATGTATTCAATTAATCTAGGTGTGTGCGCTGGTGTATTTCTGTCTTTGTGAGGACCGATTTGAGAGTTTTGGAAGTTTGGAAGGTGATGAAAATCCAGGACACCTTTAAAAATTAAGCACAATTTTTGGAAAGTCAGGACATTTTTGGGAATTTAATACAAAAGAAAGAACATATTTGAGAAGTGAAGAAAAAAAATGTAGAATGAGGAAATTTTAGAAACTAAAGATAATTTAATACAGTTGAGACATTTTTGGAAAATACAGGGTTACGGATGTACGTAATTAGGTTTAGGTTAAGGTTAGTTGGAGGGTAGAAAATGCATTATTAAGTCAGTGTGCATCCTTGCGAGTATAGAAGTACAAATGTGTGTGCATGTCGCCTGAAAAACAGACCAAGAGATGATAAATTGATGTGCTTTAGTGCTAATTGTCCTCCGGAACCTGTTCTCAATCCTAACTGTTGATCTTTTCTCTCCTCCCTCTGTTTGCTCACACACACAGTTTCCTTTGTTTCACTCATTTGCTATTTCTCATTTGTTTATTTCTCACTCATGTCATCCATTGAGTCACAGCATTTATTTCATCAGTCACTGCAGTGTAGTGTAATGAAACTCTCAAATCGCTCTCTGCTTCTTATTGATTGATGGCAGGAATAACAAGTAAGGATGGGAGTAGCCTGATTATTTATGATGAGAAGGCTGTTATATTTAATGTCTGTTTTAGATTGGAATTATTAGGCTGAAAATGCAAAGGCTGAATCATTTTATTGTGAAGGAGCAAGGAATTTACCCTTTGTTCCTGAGCGTCAAGCAAGAGTGTGCTGAAAAGAGAAAAAATGGTGTTCTCATAAAAACTTCCCTAAAAAGACAATCGTTTACACATGGTTATAGTCTACTCATCTTTCTGTCAGTAAAATCTCACAACAGGTTAACTGGTGAAGAGTCACTGAAAAAAGTTCCCTGGTTTTCTGTCCATATTCTAAAATAAATACTGCTATTGTACTAGTTAATGGAACTCAACTTATTTTAACATAGGATATTAACTGCGGCTCTCATGAGGCTGTGGCAGCATGTCAAAAATTTAGGGATGTGTTGTTATTGAATGTCAACGAAATAATCAACAACTTATCTGATCTGAAGCTTCTCTAATCTGTACTTTATAGATTAACTGTAAACCGTGTGACTGTGATGTGAAAACGGTCATTGACGGTGACAAATTTGCAAAGGCAAGGCAGCATTCAGACACAAGTGCTTTACAGGGGCATAGAAATGCATTGATTAAGACATTAATAAAATTTTAAAGTTGCATTTAAAAGATAATAAAATGCTCAAAGCAAAAACAAGCAGATAAATAGTTTAGCATTAAAAAGCAGTTATGTAACTAATTTATTGGAAAGCCACAGTAAACAATAATTAACATGAGTTGTTGGTACACAGCATGGTACTGATCTCACTGCTTCCAACAAACACACTCTAATAAACCCTCAGCATGCTGCCTGCCCAGCACCAATAACAGATAGAAAGTTAGCAAATAACTGGTATAGGGGAACATCTAAGTGCTTAAGAGCCAGATATTTTTCTCAGGAGTTGATGGAGTTGATTAACCAGAGCTTAAAAGGAGAGTGAATACATGCACCCAGACATCTCCAATGTTAATCTTGTTAACATGTTGGCTATAGCAACTCTATAGGGTGTTAATAATATTTCTGGCCCTAGTTAATTTTTTGGTTTTTGCTTGAAGATGGTCCTTAAATCATTTTTAGGGACCATTATCCATTTATTTTTTATTGACTTCTGTCGACATGGTGGACAGAGAGATGCAACAATAAATGTCCCCGGCCAGAAAAGAACTGGCAGCGATCCAGTTATAAGGTATGCGTCCACTAGGCTACCATTGGCATTTATCTTAGAATATGGACCTAAAACTCCAGGAACAACCAGATTAACATACAGACCGAAAACGCCAAGACGTTTTATGAGAGCTGACATAAAGGTCTCTAAACATTTACATTGGAGCCTTGCCAGACATGAGTAAAATGGTTTTAAAATGTCCTTTGTCTTCTGACTTGTGAAGGTGTTAAACATGGTTGCTCATTCGTGAATACGCACCAGGAGTGAATATTTATATGTTAATATGGAGTCGTGGCCTTAATGAATGACTCATGACTCTTGAGCATGTGTGATCAGAGAAAACATAGCTCTTCCTTGGATAAACAACGGCAGAAAAAAATATATATATTTATGGATCGTGACATAAAGGAGAAGCAGACACAGGGAGGTTGTGCAATGTCATGAATATATTAAGGTATATAAATATGCTTAAATAATGCCCCTATATTATAACTTGTGCTCCTCTCTCTCCCCCTTACATTAGCCGGGGCTGTTGGAGCCCACCTCTACACTAGTGAGGGTGGCAAAGAGTGCCAGCACCCTGGGTATTGCCATCGAAGGTGGAGCCAACACTCGCCAGCCATTGCCACGAATTGTCACAATACAGGTGAGTCAGGAAGAAAACAAAATAATGTTTAAAATAATATCCCCACTAGGCTCACCTCTACTCAACCTGGTATCCTTATTAACATGCAGCTTCATTTCGGTGTATATTCTCCTGGTATTGTTAGCTGTGCTTATTATATCCTCACAGCTGTGTTTATTATGTCCCCTGTGCTTTCTTTGATTCCTCTGTGCTTTCTTTGATTCTCCATGATAGTACCAGGCACCCAGCTTCCAGGTGGGATTTGTTTTCCTTAAAGGTTTTATATGGATTCACATTGCAGCTGAACTCGCACTGAGATTCCTGTTAATTTTGTCAAAGTTGGAGGTCTCACAAGATGACTGGATCATTAGTGGACTTGGCTTGACTGCCTGGAGAGAAATACTTTATAAGTATGAGGCAGTTGGTATAATGCTGGTGTTCAGGAAAAAAGGCAGAATCAGCAGCAACACTTATGGGAGATTATATCTCACAGATTTGTTAAAGCTAATGATTAGAGTCTTTCTGTTAATGTTTAGCGTAATGATGAGGATGAGTGAACATGTTATATCTCAGCCAGTTGCAGCCTGACTGTTTGAAACCTAATATATGGCTGGACGTACAGTATATGGTCAGTGTGCTAGTGGCAGTGGAAGTGTTTGTAATGTGAATTCACGAATATTAAATATTCACCTGCAGTTTTCTGTAAAGTGCAGAAGTAGCTGAAGTAGCATATCATGTGATGTGGTTATGGTACATTTGAAAATGTGCATCTACTCATGGACGAGAGTTTCCTTCTGTGCGGTGATACAGAAAGAAAATAGTTCCCCTCATGAAACTGCTCCCAACAAGGTCTGTGGATTATCTTGAGTAAGAGACATTGCTATGGTGTTTTTCATGCATTTTTTTTTTCTTTTCTTTTTGGCACATTAGCACAAGCAGTGTGCCATCTAGTTCCATTATATTCTAGAAAAGGCAGACAGCTCTACAGCTGATGTCTCCAAAACTCTGCAACTCCACACAAAACAATCTAGATGGATAAATAGCACGACAGGTAAGAAGAAAAATATATATTTTTAATTTGGGGGTGAACTGTCCGTTTAAATTAGTAGTATCTAAGACCAGCAGAATATTTCGTTCTTAGTGTGTAATAGATTAGGAATGGCGGTCAATGAGTAAAACAGCTGTAAAAGCCCCCCAGGACATAATTGAGGACTGTTCATACCTATTAATTTTGAAAGAGCACTGACCAGTGGTGTAACTTCGTCACTCCCTTTCTCAGTGACAATAAAAATAAACTTCATTTATTTAGCACGTTTCCTCACAATGTTACAAAGTGCTTAACAAAAGAATTTTAACCAGCCAATGCAAATAAAATGAGAATAAAATAAATAAAATGATCGATTAAAAAGAAAATAATAGTATAACTAAAACATATATTTAACATTTTAGTAAGTCAGCGACAGACCCAGCTGTAATTTGCAAAAATGACTGGTAATTCTGGAAATTGCAGAGTGAAATCCAAATAGTGACAGCCTAGATAGAAATGACAGGTTAGTCACCTCTGAAGAAAGCTATTACAGTGATTGGGTGTGCATATATCTGTCTGCCATGGTGACATACAAGTCAACAAAGCCTTGTATTAGCTCAGCACTATCTGTAGCAGCAATCATTTCCTAACCACAGAGAACCAGAGCATTACAATTTAAAGATCAGAGCAGTGAGCTGCTACAGACTACAGTCCACGCCTTATTCAAAGCGACCTCTCAGCCTCCCACTCCACAGAGGTGGTGATTGAAATAAAGAAGGGGTTGCTGATTGCAAGGGAGAGATTAAAAGGATTGGAAATCAGCACATTCAAAATCAGAGTGCACTGGAAGAAAGGACAGCAAGTGTGAGTGAAGGATGCAAAAGACTTGAGATGACAGGGGGAGTGAGGAGGATTTGTACAGATGAGGAAGCAGTGGTCTGGTGCTGTGGGTGGATGCAGTATTTGGGACCAAGTAAACAAATGTATTTTTATTCCCAATTCTGCGTTCGTTTTACAGATCCCCAAACAAACGCATGAAGATATCAGGTTCTCTTCCTCTTATCTGATTGGAAGCTTTTCAGGAGAGCACATCAATCAAAGAGATAAGCAGCTCAAGTATCCAGTATGTCACAAAAAATTATTTAGCTATTAAACTGTTGAAAAAAAGCAGCAAACATTAGCTTGTTCCTTTTCACGAAGGCTAGCACTGCAGCTGTGCGTACATTCATTTGGTTGCCACACTGTTACATAAGTCAGGATTGTCTGTGACATAAGCACACAGAGCAAGAAAGTTACACTTAAGAATTGAAGCCACAGAAATGGTATGATCCCTTGCTAATCCCCCTGAACCTCACACACACTTGATTGAGAGACTAATAAAAAATAAAAAGGCAGCTGATTGCAGTGGATAACAGTAGAGGAAATAGTGGATAATAGTAGAGGAAAATGGTGCTCTCTCACTGCGGCGCTGGTTTTTAGGGACAGAGACGTGAGGTGGTCCAGTGCAGCTGCTTGAAACGGAGTTAAAATTCATTTCATGAGCTCAGAATTACAGTTAATTCAAACCCTTTTGGTGAGTAGATTGAAATCTTAATCAGTTTAGAATTATTGGCGGGTCTTTAATTACCGCTCCACATTTTTGGATTTGCATAGATTTCATCCTTCATCTTTGCTTTGCTGAGGTGCACGCCCTATCAATCACAAGCGAGATGAAGCCACAAGTTACATGACACCATTGCTACGTCCCTGAACAATAACCCTGCAAACCCTCACAGTTATTAAGAGACATTAATAACATGGCAGCCTCGAGGTGACGACACTTACTGCACTTTCAGATTTCCAAGGTGGAAAAGTGAGCTGTGAAAACTCCGCTCTGTCACCAGAGAAAAGCTAACTCGATGTTATTAGGCCTTTGAGCAAGGCACACAACCTCAGTTCTTCCCCCAGTCAGGACCAAGCATCACAGTGATAAATTTGCTTTGAATAAAAATTGGGTTTCTGGCTTTCCGGGGGGCATGGATTCTATCCGGGGGACATGATGGAATCTTATCTAAGCTAGTGCCCTGTACAATAAGGTTTCTCTGTAGTATTGGAAGTAAGCACAGTGGAGTCATGATACAGCAAACCTCTGGCCTCTTTATTTCCTATCTCTCTGGGCACAAGGGGTCTCGCCTCAGGTCCCCTCAGTCATCCCTGCTGAGGATTAAATACAGATGAGTAAGCTGCAGCCGGACCGGCCAGTTGTTATCAGTCCCCATCCAGTCCCCCCCACCCCTCCTGAAGCGACAGCCCCTTATTCTTATCATCTTCCCATCATGACGACCAACTGCTCCACTAGCTCGGCTTAATTGTGGTAGGCTCAGTAAATAAGAGGTGTGATGATGCACTCCTGATGTTGAACGTACTACTGGTGTTTTTAGCCATCCAAGTTGCACATAATGAGGTCCACTGTCGGAGTCAGGAGGAGGGGAACATGGAACTGGTACAAAGGGGAACAAGACCACAAGAATGTGGAACCTGTGTTACATTGTCTGTCGGTATCTTGTTAAATTTGGGGTTTAGAAGAAGATCCATGCAGGATTAGTGTGTTTATTTTGTATGTGTGCATGTATTTTATTGCTGTTTTTGAAGTAGGCAGAACAGGAAATCACTGGCTCAGGGTTAGCACAGGTGATGTAACAGGGTTATATCAACAAGCAGCCACAAGCAGCTCATCGGCTCACCTGCAGGAGTGAGGTTTGAAATTTTGAGAGCCAGATTGTTACCCAAGCTGCAATGACATAATTCCAGTGCAGTGGTAGAAAAGGGCACTGTAAAAGGCTTGCAGGTGCCATTACATAAACATATTGCTACATACTACATAAAGAACACAATACTTCTTGCAGTGTCACTTAATGCTGGTAATGGACATAAATCTTCCACAGCAGATGTCTAAATTAAATGCATATAGTGAAAGCAATTCAGACAAAAACTGTTCTGAGCAGTCTTGACAGTGATTAAAAATGGGAGGCTGCTGATGTATCACTTGTATCTGTCCTCTGGCTGTGACCTTAGAAGAGAAGCAGATAAGGTGAACAAATATGACTTTTTATTCAGTGTTGCTTTAGAGATGCAATGGTGTAAGTATTCTGAGGATTGTCACAGCCCTCTTAACTTCCTGTTTGGACTGTCCTTCCTTTTTGGGAGGGCAGCAAGAAGTGCATTGTTGATTAGCTGTGTCTGCTGCTTTTTAGTTATAGCATATAAGCTGGTGGATTCAGTCAGTCAAACATGCAAAACACTACTGATGTTACTGATTTACATACTTTATATTGCTAATTTATATTCTGTTAAATATATAATTTATATTTTATGAAAGAAATCTTCAGTTAAAAGTCCTGTGTTATCCTCTCATCTTTGTCAAACAGAAGCTAACTGCCCCTCTTCAGCAGTTCAGACTGTGGGCAAATATAGTGAAATTGATGGCATTCAAACGTTTTACTGATACTTGTGGGACTTGTTGGGCAGGGATCGGCTGGTTCTTCCACAGGCTTCTGATTTTTAGGAGCGGAGACTTGTGTTTTATGAATTTCGTCCTGTGAAGGTCAGAGGTTGTCAGTGACAACATTTTTCACATATTAAATCTGTGAGGTTGTAACACTGCAAAAGGTTGCCGGTCAGGAGAAAGCATTTAATTCTGTCAATCACATATTTCTTTCTACAGGCGTGAGGCTGCATATTTACTGCTGAGCCTTTGCTGTGTGCTCTGAGGGCCAGACTGCAGGGATGCGTGGGTATATTTATGTGTCTGTGTGGCTGGGAATGTGTTTTTCTGTGACAGGGTGAGTATTTTTGTATGCTAATGAAGTACCTGTCACATTTATGGGAGGATGTTTAAATTCTAGCTGGGGCACTGGGGGGACCTTGTTTATTTGGGTGTAATAGAACAAATATAAGGATCTCAGACTCTCGTAGAAACTCTTTGAAGGGCCTCTGTGCGACAGAAGCAAGTGGACTTGTTTGTGTAAAGTTGATCTTTAAAGAAACTATTGTACATATGTCCCTGCTTTTGTTCATGTTTTCTCATCATGATATTGTGTTTATATTTTCCTGGTGTGTGTAAAACAATGAAGGAGATGTTTTGTGTTTTTTGTTCTTCTTGCATTAGATGGGAAAGCTGTGCTGGGGTTTAAATTCTATACTCAGCAGGATATTTTGTGCCTATGAATTGATAGTACAGTAGCTAGAATAACATATTTGTATACTAAACCTGTGCTGTTTTCTGTGAGTCTTGCTTAAGTCTTAGATTTAACAAACGGCTCATTTCAACCTTATGAAAGCCACCTGCACATTTAGGAGATGTGAACATTAATCCAACCCCAATTCCAAAAAAGTTGGGACACTGTGAAATAAAAACAGAATGCAATCATTTGCAAACAAACTGTGTTTTACGTCAACAATTCTGCGAAGTATTCCAATGCCCATGTAGTAATGGGATTCCTTAAAAACTTGGTATTTTACCCTGGGCATGCCTCACATCTCGCGTCACAAAAAGTGGACACGATCCCCGGTCTGCCACATAAAAATCCTACGAAAGATCCATTCATTTAGCACAGTTTCCTGTGCATGCAGACTTTGTCTTTATACCATTCCACCTGACTTTCTAAAGGCTGTCCGACAGAAAACTTCTCACAACCGCCCTAAAGATCTTACAAGGCAGACTCTCACTTTCCATATACATAGATGTGAGACCAAATATGCAAATTAGAGGAAAACAACGTGCACTCAAAGCACGGGCTGAGACTATCGCAGAGCTCGCTGAAGTGTGCACTGCTACGTCCTGCAAATTCATGCCCTTCCTGGTGAAATACTACATTTTTTAGGGAGTCCTATCTAGTAATATCCTTTATCCAATCATGTGTTAGACAAAGTGTTGAACCTCTCCTAATCCTTCTTGTGAAGGACTGAGCCTTTTGAGGATGCCCCTCTTATACCCAATCATGATACTATTACCTGTTATAAATGAACCTGTTTACCTGGGGAATGTTCCAAACAGGTGTTTTTGGAGCATTCCACAACTTTCCCAGTCTTTTGGTGCCCCTGTCCCAACTTGTTTGAAATGTGTTGCTGGCATAAAATTCAGATTAAAAAAGTGCAATTTGACTCACCGAAATTGAGTGTCTTCCTGTGGTCCATGTAACGCGGATAATGCAGGATGAAAACGAATAAGTTACCTGTCAGTCCAAATGTTGTCATGTTTACAGCTCTGGGTTTGTTTGTAATAAGTCAGTGTAAACAAAAACCCGACTATAACTAAAAGGCAACAATGTAACGTTTTTTCCTTGGTCCAGACCAAATGAACCAACCAATGTATCCAAATTTATTCAGATTAAGGCATTAAAATTCTTTTCATGATTCAGGGAAAGGCAGACTATCTGTACATGACTTGTACCACCATTTAATCATGTTTGTGCCTAAATGGAGTTTCTTCATTTGAAAAAAATAAAATAAAAAATCTGAATCTGTTAAGTTTTAATAACTTGTACTGCACTTGTATATGCAGCTATTTAACAAATCTGGTCACACGAGGCCCATTTATTGTGTTTCTTATTGGTCCTTACTCCAAATTCAAAATAAGTTTTCTTAAAATCTTCACACTCTCTCTTTCTGTCTTTCTCTCTCTCTCTCTCAGAGGGGTGGGTCAGCCCATAACTGTGGCCAGCTGAAGGTGGGTCAGGTGATCCTGGAGGTAAACGGGGTTTCCCTGAGGGGCCGCGAGCACAGGGACGCCGCACGTATCATCGCTGAGGCCTTCAAGACCAAAGAGAGGGACTACGTGGACTTCCTGGTGACCGAGTTTAATGTGGCGCTATAGCTGAGTGGGGCAGGAGGGAGGATGATGACAAGGGCAGCACCAAGACAAGAAGAGTCTGAGAACAACATGAGGGGAATAAAATCAAACGTCTATTGATTCATATGGCACAACTCTTTTAGATAGACCTAAAATCAAACCACCAACTGCTCACTGAGCCCTTCTTCTTTCTCATAAACCCCACCTTTGAGTCTGGACATGTGATACTCAAAGTTACAAGCTTTTACTTCTGCTGTGGACTTCACTTCGACATGTTACCTCCCCACTGTGAGACCTTATGCACTACAATGGAAAGTTGTAAAAATCTATACCTTTTGTTGGTTCTCTAAGTGTTAAAATGTGGATTCACAACCGTTTGAAACCCACTGCAACTTCCCATAGCACTCCCACAGCCTATGGTCAGTTTATTTAATTTATTTTTTGCTTCTTTCTGAGAGACAACTGCACATCTAAGACTGGTTTATGCTCAACTTTACAAGCTTGGATTTGTATATGTAAAAATGAATACATGTAGATACAGAGGCATATATACTGTACACATAAAGATATATGAATTATAAAACCTGTAACCCCTGTTGCATCATCAACATATAGTATATGTATATATTTCCAATATGATGATAATTCAGGCCATCCTGTCCATACAGGATTCCACAATTTTTACACTGATGCTACTGGACTGTTTGTGTATTACCACAAATGGTTAAAATTGTGTCAGGTTAACAAAATATACATTACATGCTCAGATTTGTTTGATCAGACATAAAAAAAAAGACTGTACATGCGAATGACAGAAATCTTCATATGGCTACCACAAAACTTGCATTATTTTCTGTTTCCTTTCCACACCTCCATGTGTTTATTGTTTGAGACTATATCCACACTTAGCAAGCTAGATTTGAAAATGCTGTTTACGTGTGAAACCAACATGCTGCATCTTTTCCTGTCAATCCCTCGTGTCTGTGTAGAGGCAGTGTGGGAAAGACAGACCCCGCCACTGATGATGCAAACTAATAAACAGGAGGTAATTACAGGAAAGGTAATAGTAAACTGCAGTGTAAAGTAAAAGATGTTCTTCTGTTTTAAATACATGGGCCAGAGGGATACTGCTCAAAAAAGGCTAGCCAAAATGTTTGATTTTAATGAGTTCAATTTCATGAAAATCTCAGGCATCATAACTTTATTAAAACCTTCACTGTAGCCAAGTTTCTCACTACACTCTAAACACGAGGCTGTCATTTTCAGATTCACTCTAGAGAGCAATTTGTAAAAGCTCAGTTTTCATGTGTCACAAATTCTGGATCAAAGATACATTTTCAGATTTGGCCAGTTTAGTGTGGAGGTATTCTCAGAGAGGATAAAACACTGTGCAGCTTTTCTGCTGTTACTCCCCATGCTGAATAACAATTGATAATTTAATTTTTTTAATTTCATCATTTTAATTATATTCACCCTGGGGGTCTTGCTGAAGCCAGGCTCAGTACAGCAATTACGCCCAAGAGGGGAGTAATGAGACATTTAGAGGACAACACCGCCAAAGACTTTAGAAACACTCCTCCACACATGCTTGCACATGGAATGTGTGTGCACACACACTCACATTTTATCCATTTATAGAAAAGCAATTATGAGATAAGCAATCAGGTTGAGTGAGAGATGGAGCGAGAGAGAAGAAGAATGAGAATGAGAGAGTGACTAAATTACCGCAAGATGTGATTGTTGTGGGGATGATTTGCTTCCTCTCAGGAAGTAGTGCAAGCATGGAGAGGATGTACAGCAAACATCCTCCATGTGTCACTCCAGAGAGTCACATTAGACTGCAGGTAGAAATAAGCAGTAATTGGAGTGATTAATGTAAGTGTTCTGCATGTGGTTTGTTATGTATGTGTTTAAGGTGAGTGGCGCATGCCTGTCTGCGGTTAATGGATGAAAAGAGAAAAAATATGCTCAAAACAAAGCGACAGCTAATAAAGAAAAAATGTAAATGTCATCAAGGGAGCTGCTCTATGAGACACAAGAGGAAGTGAACTGGTAATCTGGGCTTTGTAAAGAATGCCAACAGAGCAGCTCTGTGAGAAATTGCTATCAAACACCCCTGAATCATTCTGGTGCCAAGTGAGAGAAGAGAACAACATGTTCATGCTTTGTTTTTACATCATATCCCTGCTGTCTATCTTCAAAATGTCAGCCTTTAGCGAATAAAGAACAAATGTTAGGGATGTACTGGTAGGGTTTTTGGGTTTTTTTAAATGCCATACCAATATCCAGTATGTTTTCACCCATAAGGGTCAAAAGGGTAAGGGTCAAAAGACCGTGTTTTCTTCTTCATGAAGAAAACTTGTACTGGCTGGGAAATCTAGACACCCAAGACCAGAGACCAGTTCTCCATCCATCTATCCATCCATCCATCCATTATCTTCTGCTTATCTGGGATCGGTTTGCAGTGGCAGCAGGTTAAGCAGAGTATTCCAGACATCCCTCTCCCTCAGCAACACTTTCCAGCTCCTCCTGAGGGATCCAGAGGCATTCCATGGCCAGATGGGATATATAATCCCTCCAGTGAGTTCTGGGTCTACTGCGGGCTCTCCTTCCTATTGGACGTGTCCAGAAAACTCCAAAGGGAGGCGTCCAGGAGGCATCCTAATCAGATGCCCGAACCACCACAGCTTGCTCCTTTTGACGTGAAGGAGCAGCAGCTCTACTCCAAGCTCCTCACCCTATCTCTAAGGCTGAGCCCAGCCACCCTACAGAGGAAACTTCGGCCGCTTGTGTCCGCAATCTCATTCTTTCAGTCACTACCCAAAGCTCATGACCATAGGTGAGGGTTGGAATGTAGATCGACTGGTAAATCCCTCTTCACCGCAATGGTCAGGTACCACGCCTGGATTACAACTGATGCTGCACCAAACCACCTGTCCAGCTCACATTCCATTTTCCCATCACTCGTGAACAAGAAACCTGAAATACTTAAACTCCCTTGCTTCTGGGCAACAACTCACCCCCAACCCGGAGGAAGCAATCCATCGTTTTCCGGCAGAGAACTGTGGCCCCAGATTTGGAGGTGCTGATTCTCATTCCATCCGCTTCACATTCGGCTGCAAACCGCAGTGGATGCTGAAGGTTGTGAGCTGATGAAGCAAACAGAACCACATCATCTGCAAAAAGCAGAGACAAGGTTCCCAATTCTGAGGTTCCCAACCTGGACACTCTCTTCACCCCGGATTGGAGACAAGGGGCAACCTTGGCGGAGTCCAACACCAACTGAGAACATGTTTGACTTTGTCCAGAGAATGGAACACAGCTCTCATTTTGGGTTATATGGGGACCAAATGGCTCGAAGTAACAACCCCATATTCCCACAGTGTCCTCCACAGGACTCCCGAGGGATTTCTAAGGTCTTCACTTTATCTACCAAACAACATTTTTTCATATCCAAAGATTTTTTTCTACCACTTTTTCAACCACAAACGGAAACAAAAACTAAACTACCAACAATTTTAAGCTGCTTAAAGGAACAGTTCACTCAAAAATGAAAATTTGGTCCTTATCTACTCATCCCCACGTAAAGTCAGGTGAAGTTTCTTGGTCCACAAAACATTTCTTCACAGCAATATAGCTTTGCAACATTCTCCTAAACAACTGAAGATGGGGACTTGTTTTAAAATGTAAAAACGACCAAAAAATATACATAAATTGGCTCCATACAGCTCACCCAGCGTAGTTCCAGGAGCCCTGAGATCCCACATTGATTTGAAAAGATGTTATTTACACCCTTTAATAAGCTGCAGTCTTCACTGTACAAACCCCCATACAATAAGCTGTATGAAGCCATCATGTGCTTTTTTGCAATTTTTAATGTTTTAAAACAAGTCCCTTTCTACTTCAGTATAGGAAAATTCTGCAACACAGTTTTGCTGTGAATCTTCAGAAATGTTTTGTGGACTAAGAAACTTCACCCGACTTTCCATTGGCATGGGGGTGAGTAGATAATGACTGTTTTTTCGTTTTTGGGTAACTATTTCTATTAATTGATTTTGGCCACTAGAAGGTAAAAAAAAAAACTCCACTAGAAGGCTGACATGTACACAGTTCCTTCTCGCATATCTTCATCTTCATCAACATGATAAATGTCAGTCCAATATTCATCCTCCATTTAGCTGTAGATTTCGTCCATCTATTGTTTGGTGCTGGGACAGCACTGCTTAGTTTGACAGTTTGATCTGAGTTTTGCGAGCCTGGGGAGTTGTGCTAGATGAACCTGATAGACCTAACCAATCAGAGGAGTGTGACGTGATTGATGATGCTCCTGTGAGGGTACGGTCACACATAACGTTATTGCAAGCGAATGATCATCGCCTGCTGAGGTGACATGTGGACAGTGCAGGATGTGACACAAAAATCTGTGTGCTGGTTTGTAGTTTGATGGGTCAACCACACACATTACTACTGGTCATGGCTGCGACTTCGCCAGTCAAGGTTCAACTTTGGTGACGCGATGCCGAATGTGCTTTGCCGCCAGAAGCAAATATTTTATTCGCCCCTTCTCTTGCATAAAATGAAAGTGAATGGGACTTATTTAGTTGCCAATGTTAATTTGTGACCGGGTCCTCAGTCATCGTTTCAAACCTGCCCCATATTACATAAAATGCTTGTGATTGGCCCGTCACAAACCAGGACTGAGGGAAATCTATCTGAATGGGAAGGTGGCCAGAGCAAATAAAACATGAGCTCAGCAGATTCATCTGGTTTCCAGGCTAGAAAATATCTATAATCTGGCAAATTTAAGTTACTGGGTTATGTCGTATTTTAAAAGACAGGCAAAAAAACATATTTTGTTCCTGGCTTCAAAACCAGTTTCATTAATGTTTAAATTCCCATCTGCCTCACAGAACGAGCAGTTAAAAGACAGTCAACATAAAAGTTATAACATCATACAAGTGAAGGAGTGAATCAAGATGAGATAAATCCACTGTGTGACTGGTGCTTTGTAGATTTTGAAAGGACACTCAACACCTGTAAAAAATAATTTCAGCAGTTAAGATTTAACAGTATCTCTTGTCCTGTTGCAGGATTTATATAACATTTGGTGATATTGTCCATTGATTACTTAACAGTCCTGATGAAAAACTTATGTATAAAAGTCCAGCATCAGTTTGTATCTGAGGGGAGATGGAGACACTCCCACTTATATACACAAATAGATTACTGTGGCTTTTAAATGCGTCCATTAATTTGATTTGTAGAAATGTGAAACGTGTGCATATTCAGGACATCGTACAAACAGTATCTGGAAAATAATGCACTCGACTGCAAAAGACTTAAAATTCAGGATGCATCAGCATGTGTGTGTGAGTGTGCATGAGTGTGTATGTGTGAGACAGAAGGAACTAGATAAGAAGACAGAGGGAGACGGATGAGAGCTGGAGTGCGTCCTCAGTGGATTTATTCTCCGTTAAACAATCTAATCTGGGAGGAATCGCAGCAGCACAGATCAAGGCTTTTGTTTTCCGAGTGGAGCATTTAGGTATCACACATGACACCTCTTTTCAGAGGAGAGGAGGAAGAGAAGAGAGTATGGTCATTATCAAACATTGCAGTAACCAGCCTTTCAATGGAAAATAATAAAATGTTAAATCTGTCCAGTGACAACCACTTAGCATAACCTATCTTTAAATTTGATTTGACCTAGATTTGCAAAATGTTCCTTTGTGTTTGAGGGAACTCTCCTGCTCCTGAAGGTAATAAAACCCTTTCTAAAGACCTTTGGGTCAACTAAAACATGCATGGTCACACACAGAGCAAGACATCAATACACAAAGAATTGCAACCTTACCAGGATAAGGCAAGTAAATTGTAGTTGTCAACAAATCCCACAAAAAGACTCAAACCAACAAAGTTAGTCAGCTTCTCAATACTTTGTCACCTCTATGTGGTTTCACTCTCAAACCCAATGGCTCTGAATACATAAATCTTAAAAGAATCGCAAATATATAGTTTAAAACATATAGTTTCATTTAAAATAAAAGGCTCAGTAATTTCCTTAAAATAGCCTGGCACTTTTAGCAAAAAGCTACCTAAACAGGAGTAAATAGTGCATTTGTTGGGGACTATTTTCAGTTGCGGAATAATACACATGAGAATTTACAGCAGCTAGATGGTGTTTGTGTGAATGAGTGAAAATAAACCACAGTGCGTGCATGCATGCGTGCGTGCGTGTGTTCAAGGTAATGACCCAACAGTGGGTGGCTCAGTGTAGCTAAGTGATACGGTTTTAAATGTTTTTGGACAACAATGGAGCTCTCTCAGGCTTTAAAGACAATACTTGTTAGTGGGAACAATTTGTTGTTTTGTTGTGAATAAAGAAAACAAATAATAATGTTATTCTTCAGCAAAATAGAGCCAAACATCCCAAATGTTAAATGTTGTCTAAACGTAAGCAGCCACACAACAGCTTTGCTTAAATTAAGTCTGAAGGTGGGAGAATTATGATTCATTTCTGACCAATTTTCTCCATGTTAGGGAAATATTTTGAACAGAAAAGTATTAACGTTCTATACATATAAATCTTCAATCAGAGCTGCAGCAAAGTGGAGATTTTGAGATAGTTGCAACAAAATGTCACAAGAATCAAAGACAAGTTGCAATCTTACTTATTTTATCATTTTGTTGAACTTACCTCAACTGATGTAAACATTCTCTGGTGAGCTGAGTTTCTAGTTCAGTCTCATCCATGTGTCCATTAATGCCAAAGTTCCCATTAGCAAGACGCTGAACTCCTCCGTGCTGCTGTGCTCAGGTGAAAAACTGCAAACATGTCTCACAGACAGTCAAATGTGATGAATAATGCTGTCCAGGAAAAAGAAACAGCCATTACCCATACGTGTATTTGTTTAGACATTTATAAACCATAGCATGAGTGTCGAATCATCCCTCCTCATCACAGAAACTTTTCCTGAGTTAACTCCGTAATGACCCCATCTTGTAGACACATGTCGATAGTGGCTCAGCCTTCTCTTTGAGCCGACATTACAGGGCCATCCAGGAGGGAGGGATGATGGAGGGGAGCAATGGAGGCCGTTGACAGTCTCATTAATCACACTCCAAGACAGCGAGGTGCTGGCCTTGGCACTGACACAAGACACGACAGCCCAGACATCGACTTGTTGCTCACGCTGTAGGTGTTTGCCCCTCACGCCTGAACCACTGCTTGCCCACAAATGTCAGCAGCCAGCCCCACCTGTTGACTCTGTTGATAATGTTTCACTGAGTGTGCCTCCTGCTTTATTAGCTGCACAAGTTCATTTTGTTGGTGTTCCTTTTCCCAACCTGCTGCCTCCTTTTGCTTTTCTTTTCCGGTCAGTCAGTCTGTCCATATTTTTGCCTGCTTCCTGCACAGTTTAATGAGGAGTGTTGTACAATGACATGTTATTTATACAGAAAGTGTGTTTAATTTTTCAATAAAGAGAACTATACAGAAACAAGCATGCTGTCTGCTTTTATTTTGAAGTAGCAAACATGACATTGAAGAGGGGTTGTAACTGCTAACTTAAATGGTCACCCCTACCCACATTATGTTTGTCTGGGGCTCTTTCTCATGGTTTTGGGCCCCTTAGTTCCAGTGGAGGGAGAGCTTAATGCTGCATCACATAATGTCACTGTGCTTCCAACTTTTGTATTTGTGCAGCAATTTGTGTTTGACCCTATTCTGTTTCAACCTGTCAGTGCCTCCGTGCACAAAGCAAGCTCCATAAAGAAATGTTTTTTCCCAGTTTGGTGTGGAAGAACTTAACTAGCCTGACCTCAACCCCCATCCAACACATTTAGGATGAACTGGAACGTTGACTGTGAGCCAGACGTTATCAACATCAGTGTTGGACCCTGACTGATGCTCAAGGAGAGTGGAGGCTGTCATAGCAGCAGATCAACGCCCATTTTTTTATTGAAGTGTTCAGCACTAACTTTGATGTAATGTGTCCGCATACTTTTGAACACATAAACAGTTTGCTGTCTTATATGGCACAGACACCCCTGCACTTTGCACACATATTATTCTATTCCTATTCATATGCAGTCTCTTGTTCTTTCAGACTCTTTATACATTAGTTTCATTTTAAAATGATCAGTTTTTCTTCCTTTGCCAAAGCAAAGATACAAAAGCAGCATCAAAACACACTTACCCAGAATACAACAGATGCTATCAAATTCAACAAAAGCATAGCTTTCATATTGTAAGCAAAAAATACTGAACTGAATAGTTCCATTTTCCAAACTGCTTATCTTGTTCAGGATCACAGCTCAAGGAACCTTTTCTTAACATGCGCTGGGAGAGAGGCGGGATCACCACCCCATCCTGTGTAGGCAGCAGACAACAAAAATGCCTTGTTGTAAAAATGGTGAATGCTTTTGTTTTATTGTTACAATTGTCTTGTTTGTGTTGCGTTCACTCTGTGTTTTGACAATTGTAATATTGCCAAATATTTTCAGCTTCTAGTTTCTCAAATGTGAGGACCCTCTGCCGTTTTGAATTTTTGTTGGATAAAACATGTAAGACGAGATTTGTAGATAATGAAAATAGGAATTTCAAATTCACTTAACCTGCATGTGGTCCAACTTGGCTCACTGTGCTGGTTCTAAAACGTTATATGACTAAAAATCAGCATGTTAACAGCTTGTCTTCTCCTAGTGGCTGCACTTAAGAGATGATTATAGGGTGCAGAGTTTCTTTCGAATTTGTTTGGTATGTTTTGCAGCTGTGACATGTATTTTCCCTAATGCAGCAGGGTCTTCAGCTCTGTCTTTGTTTCATACTGAAAGTAGAGAACATACAGGCCCTCTGCCAAACAGATATCCCTACGACACGCTTATTCAGCCCCAGGCAGTTATCTCTGAGACATGCAGACCAGGTTTTGGGCCAGTGCCAGTGACTATTTAATACTTATATAATATATAATACTGCCAAATAGCAATCTACTGTTTTCTGTCTGTGAAGGTAAAGTTTGAGATTATTGCAGTAATGTTCTGAGATAAGAGAGGGCCGATTAATGTCAGCTATCTCTCTATCTCTCGGTTTCTTTCAGTTCAGTTTTTCGACTATTTGACAAGTAATTTAATTGTATTTGACCAAACGAGAATAAATAATACATGAAGAAAATGGCGCTGATAATAAGATCTGCTTAAAATAATTGGTAAAAGGGATCATGAAGCTTTGAAAAATGATGATAAAATCACATTTACAACGTATGCTACACATCCTGTACTAACATGATATATGGGCACATTAAATTGCACCTACATGTGCGCTTGTTGCTTTATTCTTAATCAGTCTGTACTGAGCATTACAAAGCTTCAACATGGGACTTATTTTTTATACTTTAGACATTTTATTTGTGCACGTACAGTGTAGAGGAAGTGTAATAATTTAATTGACCCTGAGATGACATTAATTACTTTGTTCTCACTTGTTTTAGAGCAATATTGTATGAATTACTCTGGCAGGAGAGATAACCTGACTTTTTTATAAATGTATCTAAAGTACAGTTTCCTGTAGTCTCTTCTCCCTTTGTAAACCAAATAATTTGGGTTAGGACGTACATTTTGCCATTTAATTTGCCATTTAAATGCTGAGAATGTTGCTCTGTTGCTCTGCATCACAACAGTGTAATTAGGACTGGCTTGACTGGCATCGTTTGACTGTGGGCCAGTGTGTTACAGATGGCCAGAAATATGTAAACATTACCATCATGTACAATTGTTGAACCTGTCATTCTAAAACTATGGGCATTAACCAGCTGCCATAAGGGCCTACACTCTTCTGAGAAGCTAGGACCAGTCAAGTTCTTCTACACCAAACTGGGTACAACCAGTTTTATGGACAATTTATGCAATTGATTTATTTAATGCTTATTTTGTGTGTGTTGTTTTTTTTCAAGAATGATTTCAAGAAATGTTTTAGAACTATTGATAAAAGCCAGAATCAAACTATTTGAACACAAAAATTACTTATTATTGTATAATTCCCCTGCACAATCCCCCTGTCTTTTTTGTTTTGAAATTAATGAATGAAATTCATTTTACTTTTCCAAAATAATTTAATTATAGTTTTGTTTCTATTTTATTCTTTATGTGTATGTATATCGATGAAAACCGGTTCGTTCTTATTAGAAATTAAGATCAAGTTTTTCCTCCCTTGTACACAGGGAGGAAATGATGAATGGTATGTTTTAGAGTTGGATGATATAGTTAAGTTAGGAAATGATGCCCTCTTGTGGTCTATTCTTTGAACTACAACTATCAATTCTGTATTTCTTGCTAAGACTCGCCCCTGAGCAGCCTTACAACCAATCACCATTCAGTCTGCTTTCAAGTATTGATGAGGAAATTTTGGCCTGAACTTCGTCTGTCAGGTCACATCAGCGGAACAAACTCCACAAATGAAATGATTTTGTTTAAACTCAGACTAGAAAAAGTCAACATTAGGGTCAGAGTCACTGTTTGAAAAAAGGTAAGACTTTTAGACGTTCTATTAAAAGAAAAAAGGCCTGAAATCCTAAACTTAGGGCTAAAATTTTCCTCATTGGAGTATTTTTGCCTCGGTAACTACTCTGCCAACTAAAATCAGTGCCACGCTCCACAAATCGGGTAATTAGCCTATAAATATCAGAAACTCCGGCTTCCCTGGGAGAAATTAACCGATGTAACTTCTTCGGAACTAAGGTACCAACACTACTTATCTGACAGTCGTCTTAATGTGGGCTGTCTGCGTTTGTTTTTATGTGTACGTTTGGAGTCAGTGACTTTTGAAACTTGTACTGACTGTGTTAGCTAGCTTAACGTTACAGTTACCAACACCGTTTCTCTAGTGTTACTCCGCAGTTCATAAAAGGCCGACAATAAGTCAAATAAGTCACTAAGTTTCGTGGTTAAACGAACGGCTTGAAGGTGTTTTTGAGGAAACCTCAGTAACCTGTTAACTGTCGGTGGTGGTTTGTTGTGGTTTGTGTGCCATGGTGACGCGGGGACGTCCTCTTGTTAGTTTTGCGGTTTTCAAGGCAACCGACTGTTGCTGTGGCCTCTGCCAGTGAAATCCTGCCTGCTGAGTAGATGTATTTTATGAGGTGAGTGTGCGATGTAATGTTGATCTGTTTAATGTTAGATTTTTCTGTGTGCATTGACGCAAAGATGTTGTTTTGCTCTGTGTTCCTCAGCCCACCAGCCTGACTGGTTGGACTTGGTTAACAGTTTTTAGTACTCGGATGTTGTTGAGCAAGTCTTTCTTGAGGTTTTCTTGAGTTGAAATTACTGGAGCTTCTAACTTAGTTGTTGCAAAGCATTGGACATGTGTATGAATACAGACTACAATACTTCTCTGATTAAAATGTATTCTTGTTGTATCTTCTCCTCTAATCCCTGCTCTGGATCAGAAAGAGACCGTTGGCTTCAGTGTAAGAGTCTGCTGTTTCCTCACATGGCTCTCAGGCCAGAATATATTTTCACATGGTCCGTGCAGGAAACTGATTTTTGGTTGTAAACTAGACACAGCAGCTCAGAAAAATCAGCTCCAACTGGCTGCACAGATTCACTACAGTGCACTGTGACCTCTAATGGATTTAATGAGTGAAAAAAAACTTAGTGTCTGTAGCCAAACTTTAACAGTATTTTCTGGGGTAGAATTCCCCTCAGAGCAGAGTGATTCAGGTATTTCCCTGATATGTTTAATTCAGTGATGTTTTTGCCTTTTTTCTGTATCTTTTACTTCTGTATTAGCCCAGAACGGTATCAAATAGCCTTACTGTCCCTGAGTTCAAAATCATATTTGAAATTGATATCTCATATTGAGGATTATAAGAATGTATTTAAAACATCTCTTCTAATAAAATATGCCAAAACTAACACAAAGTAGCTGTACAAGAACTTAGTCTAATAAAACATAGTCCGGATTTATCAGCATTATTTAAATTTGGATATATCTGATCAAAGAATAAATAAACAAAATTTGACAAGATTTCAATGCCAACCTTTGGTACTTGATAGTTGTTTTCGTTTTTATAATTCTCTGCACTAACAGCACTGAAGTTTGTATTATGTCTATACTGTATGAGTAGGTTTTTCTGTTACTGATGCACTATTAGCTGTTGTATCTTGACAAATGTTTAAGTAAGATTATATAACTTGTTGAGTAAATTGTATTTGAGGAACTGTGATGTTGACAAGAAAAGGTCATTTCAAAAGAATGGAAATTTCAAAGAAAGTGATATTTGGAACCTTCTACTAATTGAGTTGAGAAACCTTTTCTCATTTTCGATGAGGTGAAAGACTTTCTCCAAGTCCATGATGTCGCCCAGTAGAATAGAAACTCAGGAAGACACATGGCCTCCTGTAATTAATAATAAACTTAATTTATGTAGCACCTTTCATGCACAAAATACAGGTCAGATTACTTAAAAAAAGAGAATGAAAAATATTGAAAAATGCCCAGAGCTAAGGTGATGCCTTTAAATTGCTTGTTTCATCCATCCAAAAGTCCAAAACCCAAAGATACTGAATTTAAAGTGATCCAAAACAAAGAAAAGCCGAAAATCCTCACAAGCTATTACAAGCTATTGATTATTGACATTGTAGGTTATTTTTTCTATCAAATCATTGATCGATCAGCTAATCACTTCAGGAGTATCTTAAACAATAGTACACCTTCAATCACTCCTCTCACCAGTCCCCTGTGCGCAGTATACACTGTGTCCTCAGCTCTCTCTGTGCCTCCTAAGCAGATTAGCTGTCATATCTTAGTCACCAGGCCATCCTAATAAACAGCTCACTGTAGCACCAGCTACACTTCTCTACCTGTCCATTCTGAGTGCAGCCTCAGCTTGCCTGACAGGTCGGGTGATTACAGCCCTGCTGCTGTCTGCGAGGAGCTGAGCTCGCCTCCTGTCCTGCATGTATACTTATGATCATTGTCTGTTTACAATTGGTGAAGCCCCCTGTAAGGGCTTTAAAGCAGCTTAATTCCCCCCATCTGGCAGCTGAGATAAATCCTTAGTTGCCCGGGAATGAACAGGGAGCATGAGCAGAGCAACAGGTGAGTTGTTTTTTTGCTGTATTCTTACCAAGAGAAGCTCCGAATTCCAACAATTATGAGTAAATTGGAAAGTTTTTGGATTAGATTTTATTAGAAGTTTGTTGATCTCTGCTTATCCTCTGCATCTGCTCTGAATCTATAGTGACTGTTGGTCACACACTGTTAACGCTCAACATGTCTCTGTGTGTGAGACACAAACATTGTACCACCCAAAACTGAAATAGTGTAAAAGGTGGTAGAGCTGCTACCACAGGTTATGTGCTGCGACAGAAGAAGTATTCAGAACCTTTATGGAAAAATATTCAGATGTCCTGCATTTGGAGTTTTACTGAAGTTAAAGTGCTTTTGTATTATTAGCAAAATGCCCACATATGTATTTTTAAAAATATGTGACATTATTAGTTAAAAACAGATACATACACATGTAAGCATTAGGCCTTTTTCACAGAGACATTTTGACATGTCACAGTATAAAAAGCTTATGTGTAAAAAGTAAAATTCATGATGGCTGAATTCTAGTGGTGATTGTAACATATAATCAAGTACTGGACAATTTTGAGTTACATACTTATCATGAGTCTGTTTCTTCTTGCTATTTCATACTGCTTCACTGCATTTCAGAAGGGAAATATTGTACTTTATTTTTCATTGCAGTTATTTGGTAGCTTTAATTAGTAATTACTTTGTACCTAACAATATGTACAAGTGCAGCTAAAACAATACGTTTATTGAGAGAAATTGAACCTTGATAATCATTTAAGTCAATTTTGATTAAAAATATTTCGTGGTTCCAGCTCCTCAAATGTGGGGATTTGCATCTTTTCCTTGTAATTAATTCAATAATTCAAATTTATCTTTTAAGAATTTTAGTTTTTAGACTATTGGTTGGACAAAAAACAAAGTGAACAAAGTGAAATTCTTTTACTTGAGTAACATTTTCAGTACAGGACCTTTGCTACAGAGTATTTCTACAGTGTAGTACTCATACTTTTTCTTAAATAAAGGATCTGAATAGTTCCTCCATCACTGCTGAATTCCATTTAGCTGCTTCAGTTTCAGGTACCTGGTATTGCACACTGTCATGGCTTACTGGGACACTTAGAATGGAGCCAGTGTTAGTGTTATTAGTAACACCTGTGCTCTTGGTCTATTGTATGACATTTTTGGATACCTAGTGTAGATACCCGACTTTTGGTACAAATACCAAAAAGATATTTTTTAAATCTCTTTTATACTGTAAATATAGAAATATAGAGACATGTTTAAAATGGCCTAAAATTGGCAACATATTGATGTAAACCAGGAACTATCTGATCTAATAATGTCATAATTATTCTATGAGCTCCAACTTTCTATTCTGAATTTCCTGTTTTCCAAACCGAGCTCTCAAGTTGTTTATCCGCTGTGCTCTAATTCCTTGTGGTCCACTTTAAATGCATGCTGAGTTTACCATGTCGGCCAGCGTGGACACTCGCTGCTGATTTGTGTATGAAAGGGTCGTAGAGAGAGCACGGCGTGAGTCTGTCTTTCCTACACACTGAGCCTTGTGTTTGTTTGTAACACAGTCCAAACTACAAAAACAGAAACACTCTCTTAATGGACATGTGGGAGGTTTGTGTGTTTGAATACATGCTGCAAGAAGCACCCATCTAATAATCTTCTTTCAGTAATCTGGGATGTTGATGAAAGACCTGTGACTGCTTTTCTTAATGAGAATCAGAGTGCTACTGTACAGACAGTATGTCACTTTTCTGCTTCTTTCAAATGCTAATTTCCTTGCATTAAGTCGACAGCAAGTTTCTCTGACAATGACACTTGTTACGTTCTGTTACTTGGCATATGGTAATTTTTTTTTTACCCGTTAGCTGCTGATACCGCTGCAGAAAAACAGAACAGTAAAAGGCACAGTTGAAATACATAGCCTGTTAATAGGACTGCAGCTCTGACCGAATGCTTGCATTAAAAAAGATTTTTGCACAGATTGAGTGTGTAGATGCTTTTCTTTCTACTTTAGTTTGAATAGGACTGCAGCTGAAAGTGAATTGTTTCTTTTGTCCAACCAACAACCAACCAAAGACTCTTCATTTACCATCATAAATGACAAAGAAAAGCGGCAAATCCTTACATTTAAGAGGCTGCGACCAGCAAATGTTTGACTTTTCCTTATAAAATGACTGAAACGCTTAATCGATTATCAAAATAGTTGGCAACTAATTTTCTTTTGATTGACTAATCAGTTAATTGACTAATCATGGCAGCTCTACTTGTTAAAGAACTCATTCAAGCATGAGCCCTGCAACAGACAGTTTGTCAACCACCATCAAAGTGATGTTGTGATGTGTATACTGTGATGAAAAACTCTAAGATATTCTATACTCTTCAATCAAAGCATGTATAGAGACGGACTTGATGTCTTTTGATGACATTTGAGAATTTGGTTATGTGACTCAGATGGTATGTACAGTATGGGCATGAATTAAAAGATGTTCCTCTGTGTAGGGTTCTATCAGGCTTTTTTGGGCTGAGGTGCTGGCAGTGTAACACAGTATGTTAAGAGTTGTTGGAGATGTTTTATTACACACCCTGAAAAGCCAGCTCTTGTTCATGTTGTGGAGTTTCCATAGTGAGCATTGCAGCTTTAGACAAATCCATGGGGGACTTGAACTAGCAGTCCAATCTGAGCTCTTTTACATTTATGATATGCTTGTTGTCTACCTTGGAAACAAGTGCATGTTGTACGATGTACGATATTAGTTTTAGTTTGTTATGTGTGTGTACATTACCTTCTAAATTTTAAGGTTGTAATGAATGCATATATTTATGGTAAAATTAATCTCTTTTTTTTTAAAACCAAACCCTAATCTATAAAATATCAGAAATGGTCAAAAATACCCATCACAATTTCCCAGACCCCAAGGAGACATCGTTACATTTCTTGCCTTGTCTAGGCAGCTGTTGAAGAACCCCAACAAATTCAACTTACAATGATGCAAGTATATGGATTTTTGGCAATTGACTTAAAAAATTAATTTAGTAATATTTTCAGAATGAGTACATTTTAGCAAAATCAAACACCTGATCAGCCAAACAAATAGCTGTTATTTTAAACAATGACAACACTTAACAGACACTGCTGAAAACATCTACTCGTTACAGGAATGAGAGAAATTCACAAAAAATAATTACAGTATCAGTAACCTGATGTTTTAAAAAAAATATAACAATGTCTAGCTGGTAGCTTGTTCGTGCTTGGCCAGTGTCAGTAAAACGGTACCTAATATACAGTGTCAACGTTCTGAGGGTGGTGGTTTTTGTTGAATTTACAGTATTGTATGATGCACTTCTACAGCTCGGCCTTGACACCTGTCATATAATTTACAATTGTAAATGTTCTGATGCATCTACAGCTCAGACTTCTCAGTAATACTTTATAAATAGGATGGAAACCAAATGGTTGAAGGGTACAGCTGATATAAATGCTTCTAAATAAAATCAGTTGTGTGTTTAATGGGCCAGGCATCAACCTGTCTTAAAATATTAAAGGACTGACAATATTTTTTGAGTTGTTTTTGGTTTTTATGATTACAAGATGACTAAGTTGATATTTTGTGCTTTTTTGTAATGAATGGTATTAACTTTTTGTTTAAAGTGATCACCTTTCCTTCTAATAGCATTTAATACTATTTATTGCCACCTCTAGTACTTCAGCAGTTCCTCCTGTTGGAGAATGATACACTCCGAAATGCATTCTGTGCCGTGGGATCTGCAGTTGAGAGCTGGTGTATAGAAGATGACTTCCTCGACTCTTAAATCACTCCATTAGTTTGGCTTGTTTTATATGAGAAGCACAGTCTGCTTAAATTTTTTTTTTAAAGAGGTAGTGTCAGCAACTACCAATAATTTCCTTGAGTGTTTGATCAGTCATTTGTTCTATAAAAGCATGGTTACCTGTTAGCTTTAGAATTGATTTTAAGATTTTACTGATTACTTTTAAAGCACTTCATGGCTTAGCCCCCAGCTACATCGCTGAATT
>JBBPCS010008282.1:0-25795 GCA_037974645.1 Hollardia meadi | reverse complement strand
GATAGTCCATGAGAGGGATGATCAGACAGACCTCTGAGGCTGGGGACAAGGGAGGAATGGCTCATCCCCAGTTCAGAGCACCAATGGAGTTTGTAAAACCAGGGAGTATCTCCCTGAATTAGACAGTTCAGACTGGAGGGGGGGGGGTTGACCCGCTTTGGAGCATGTGATCGGCAAACCCTACACCTCTGAAAGTGAAGGAAAACCAGGTTGGGGAGAGAAAGAGGGGCAAAACGGGAGTGAAGAGAGCTGCGGGATTCATACTACCTCCATTCTACAGCTGCTTCCTGTCTCCCTATCCATTCTCTTGAAAAACAAGTCATTCCAAGCTGATCTTCCAGGATCAGGCTGGGGAGGAGGAGGGTGACAAGTGCTGCAACAGCATGCATACCATCCAGGAGGAGAAACACTTTACGGGCAATGACACCAAGCAGCACCCTGACTCTCGACTAGGCTGCAGAGTCAGAACAGTTTGGAGAAGGTGGCTCTCTCTTTTGCTGAAGCGGAAATACACCTCGAAAACATTTACAAACCAATCTCTGACAAACTCCAAAGAATCAAACAACAAACCTCTCAGTGGTATCTGGAGGTGGTTGTCTCTCAGACACCTGCTGCCCCTGTCTGGATCAGGTCATCCTCACCTTGTGGCCAGTGACCACCTGCACATTTGTCAGTCTGCTGTTGAGTCTATGCAGCCTTGCTTCATGTCCAGCCCCTTGATGAATAGATGCTTCCTGGATGACGGAGAGCTGGTTATGTCGCCACATAAGGTAGTTGGGAGACCTTTTTCGGAGGCCAGACTAAGCCCTCCTGAACTTCTTGCCTCTGATACAAGTCAAAGAAATAGGGCAACTGGCTCCGGTAATATGTTCAGCACTTTTCGTCATCACATCGCTCCTGAAATAAGACTCCACTTTGGGGAGGATTCAGACACCGACCTGGAGGAACTACTGGCTGAGGATGAAGTTGATGGTGGTGGTGAGTGAGCTGGCACAGACTGAGCATGACAGTAATAAGGACATTGGCGTGCCTGTTTTAGGGTAGTGTTATAAAGTCTACGGAAAACACAAATTTAGCCATTTTAAGGTAAGTAGAATCTAGGAATCTAAGAAAAACATCAGAATTTATGAGGTGAGTGTTGTTATTGCTAATGCCACATGTTAGATATCATGTTAATGTTTAAAAACAACCCTGCAACTTGCCCCTTTCCTGCTCTTGTTTGCCTTTGTAGGTCAACAGTTATAATTTTATTGACTGCAGTTTCCCACTTAACTGAATCAATACAGTGATGGGCAGTGTGAAATGGTGCTGCCTTCAGTGCTCCTCATGATTTCAGACTGGTGTGTCACACAGGTCAAGGCACAAAAATAATTACTCTTGGCTGTTGTTTTGTTTCACAAATCAAGCTGCACAGCACTGCAGACAGCAGCAGGTTGTAGCTAATTTACTCTGTTCTTCAGAACAAACTTGAGTATTTGCAGTTTTCTCGAGTGTCTCCATTTCATGCTGCTGTATATTATTTGTCTTTATTTGACAGCTGCAAAGTACTAGTTACTTTGCATGCATGGAAAGCATGTGATGAGTTTAGAAAATTTAATACACTGCTATAGATTACACAACAGAATATAATATTGTCAATGTTACTTTCACCTTGAACAGCTACAATAGTACAATGCTACTTGCATATGAATGTATCAGTAACAATAAGCCAATAATATAGGTATGATAGTAGCACTTCAACACTCATAGGGGTCATTTTTCTGCAGTATGAGTATTTTTTAGTTTACATTTTAAGTTTTACAGTTGGCTCATAATACTTACATAAGTGCAAAGCAGGAGTTTTATTTGTAATGGAGTATTTTTATATTGCATTATTGCTACTTTTACTGAAGTAAAGGATCTGAATACTTGCTCCACCCCTGACTGAAGAAACACAGTTCTGAAAACACATCTGTCATGTAACTGCTGTTTAATTATTAAAATGTGTTACATATTTGTGATGACCAAAAGTTCTGAATAAAAACACTCATAGCTTGGCATGAACTGCAAGATATTTAATGTCATTTAACGTCAATACACGTAAACACAGAATTTAATCTGTGCAACACTGGCCTCTAGTGTTCAAATACACATACTGCTCTGTAATGCCATGTCCCAGTAGTTTCCACACAAACATGTATGAGCTCAGTGTTTCAGTTTAATGCGCTCTAATGACCAGGAGTTGGCCTAACGAGTGAATGTGTATGAATGAATGGTTTTATTTCTGAGCCTGGTTATTTACACTACTCTTGGAATTGCCAACTTTAATATACTTAAGAGTTTTATTTTAAAGTTAAACATTTGTATGTTTAATAATAATAATAATAATAATAATAATAATAAAGTTATGGCAAGAGGATCGGTGTCTTTACTGATATGTTACAATGACTTTATTAAAATGAACAGAGATCTGTGTGTGTGTGTGTGTGTGCGTGCGTGCATGTTCCTTTTGGGAAGAAAGTGCAAGTCACTATACATGTTCCTGTTAGGGTCCATATAGGGTTAGTTTTAGTCACCAGGTTAACGTCTGGTTCTGAAGTGATGGAGACATGACTGTGTTTGTGTGTATTAGTTGTCTGGCTTCATTTCAATCAATCCTGCTTTGAAGGCCGAATTGCAGACTCTCAATTTCAGCGACTTTTTTCTTGTCACCCTGCAAACTGAGATCAATATACTCTGAATGTGCTGAAACGGCTGATTCCTTGTGTGCATTCTCCAAGTTTATTTCCACTCTTTATTTATCCAGGGAGGTGTTTTGCTGAGCATGCTAGCTCTTATACGGATTTTCTTTCTTGTCATGATTATTTTGCTGCATCCAATATGTTTCCTGTATATATCTATATTTACTCTTTGATGCCCTTTTACTCTGTGAATATTTGTCCTTTAACATTCTTGCTGATTCTCTTTTTCTGTTTTCTGCCTTTTAACGTTTGGTTTTACTTGTTTTTTTCCTCAATGTAGAAAGTTGTTTTGTGTGGTTGAACATAATTTTCCTATTCCCGAAGCTTATTGTAAATATAAATTTGTTTGGATGTGATCTACCTGTTTGAATAAAGTTCATGTTAAAGGTCAAAGGGGAAGCAGTCATACATATGTACTCTAAAACAACTGGCCAAATCTGTATTATTATCCTTGCATTCCCTCTGTTGTTTTACATTTAAGCAGAGAATAAAGACAAAAGTAAAGTAAAGGCACTAACATAGCAGAGGTCGCAGGTTGGACTCTTGGTGAGGCCACCTGTGCTAAAAATGTGAAACACTTTGGACAAAAATGCTCCGACAGGAAATTTATTCCTAAATCATTCTGCTCCACAGCTCAGCAGTTTGGTGAGCAGCCTCACTGGTTTCCATCCTCCTCTGAAGTAATGAAAGTTCTGATTGGATCGTACAGAGCAGAACTTCATCATCAATCCTACCAGTCATCACTGGCCGGATAATTACTTTAACATGGGTCAAGTGTATCGGACAACGGTGGTAATTCAGCATAAAATATAGCCTGTCCTGTTTCACCAGACCTCAGGGTTTACTGCAGACACTGTTATTTGCACAGTAATCAGTAAAATAAAGGAAAAAATAAAACTGTTTTCATAGCATGTATTCACAATTATGCAGGATGTGTATTTAGAGCTACTAAAACATTCAAGCTGATTCATCTGTCAATTTACATCCATCAATTCAACTTTGTACCTTTCAGGCAGATTAGTGCAGTCCAAAGCACTTGACACATTACCAACAACAGAACTGAATCTAGGCAAACAGAGTGACTCGAGGGCATCTAATTAAGTGCTGATAAAATGCTCCTCACTTTTGTAACCTTTCGCTGACAAAATGTGTTCACATACAAATCTGTCCTTTTGCAGCTTTATGCCTGAAGGTGACTGAGATTTTGGCTCTGAACCAACCTGCCTGAGGAGAAGCAACAGCAGCAGCGTACATCAAATCACTTATTACACTGCCATCCAGTTTTAATATTTTTAAATAAAGAAATAAACTACATATCAGCCAATGCAGTAAGAATATTGCACTTTCCAGATTTGCCTCTTTGTGTCTTTATTTAAAGAAAGTGACTTACAGAAAATGCCATTTGAGTTTCCCTGCTTCGTTCAGAATGTGACAAGTTTACATTTTTAAAAGATGTTTTTGTTCTCTTTTAGTAGTAATGGGATTGATGAGGTATGATGGAGGAATCCAGTGATGTTTCACAGCACCTTCACCTGTCAGATACTGAAAAGGTGTATTTGGTGAATCTCCCTCTGCTGTTCTTCATCCACACTTTAAGTGAAGACTGTGAGCTGCAGCTCAGGCTTAAATTGGAAATCTGCTTTGTGTTGATTCAGCCACTTTACACCTCCTACTGGACTGAGATGAGTTCATAAGATACCATGAAGTGCACAGTTCCTATTCTGAGTCACACTGAATTTTCTAAATCAATAATCCTGAGAATTTATTCTTTAGACCTTTTTTCTGCCTGCTCATTTTGGACCCCTAAAAACTGAGAAAAAGGTAAAAACACCGAATGACTAAATGCCCTCGTTTGGTCAAACTGCAGCAGTGTTGTTGTTGTTGTTGTTTTTGCTGCAGTCCGGACAGCACAGCGAGCTCTGCTGAGTCATACAATGCTCATCTTCAGGTCACGGCTGCTGCAGCCAGCAAGAAAGAACGACTGCGGACAAGTTCAGCTGCTAACTTAATTATTGATTGGAAGCAGCACAGTGACTCAGAAACACACACACACACACACACATACACACACCTCAACGGCCACAACTAACCCTACTTATCCTTTAAACTTATAGTATATATACGGTATATATTTAAACTAAAATGGCTCTAGACTTTGGAATTTTGGTGCAATATTAGTATTTGATTTTTATTTATCCAGCGGACATTTTTAGAGCACAAATGCTCTTTCACATTATCTCACCTGCAAGCAAGAATTTCAGTCTTTATCTGCTGCCCACAGAACACAATATACAGCAGGTGGAGTTTCAGTGCATTTGATCAAAGGCTCCTCAACAGAGAGAAAAGTTCACTTTCACACAGATTTATCCTGCTGCTCCTGGACCAAAACTTCAGGACACTGATCTGAAAGAAACAATCACAACAACATAATAATAATAATAATAATAATAATAATAATAATAATAATAATAACAACAACAACAACAATAACAACAACAACAATAATAATAAATGTACCATTTAAAAAATGCAGACAATGGTGGAAAGTAACTGATTACATTTACTGAAGTACTGTACTTACTGTACATTTTGAGGTACTTTATTTGAGTATTGCCATTTTCTGCTACTTTGTACTTCTACTCCACTACAATTCAGATGCATATATTGTACCTTTTAATTCACTACATATATTTGATCACTTTAGTTACTAGTTACTTTTCAGATTTAGTTTAATAATGCAAAACAAATAAATGATGATGTAATACTATAGATGAAGATAAAACTTTATTGATGCTCAGGTGAAATTCACAAGCTATACTAGGAGATAAACTCTATAAAGTAGGCTAGTTAAACCACTTTTACCAGCTTCAACATTCAAGTGCGAACACATAAATGCATCACTAACACACAGTGATATATATTATTCTGAAAATATGCCATTCTGCATAATAATTTTGGTACTTTAAGTACACTTTGACACAGATACTTTTGTATTTTTACTTAAGAAAAATTTAAATGCATGACTTGTACTTGTATCAGAGTATATTAACACTATGGTGTTGCTACCTTTACAAGATCTCAGTACTACTTCCACCTCTGCTAGAAGGGATTCATCACTGATTTTCACATTAAAAGCTTCACAAAGCTTGCCTTTGTTGCAGGACTGCATTACACTGTACAGGTGCTAATGTTATTGTGCAACAACCTCAGCTGTGTGTCCACCTCATGTATGTGCACAATGGTATATTTTAGTTAGTGTACATATTTGTTTTAATGGTTTTCCACTTGGTATTGCATAGGCTATTGTTTGTGAAATCTTTTACATTTAAATGTATAAACCATCAGGGCTAAGAGACATTGCAACAAAAACTATTTAAAAAAAACAACAACAACAAAAAGAGAATTGTGCATCAAAACAATATTAACAGATGTTAATGCTGAAATAATGAATATTAAAAATTGAAGATGCTGGATGGCAAAAGTGAACATTAAACATCGAAATGCATCAGAATAAAACAAACTAGGCGGAAAAAAGATTAGATTTCATTCTAACATGCTTTGTATCTAAAAAGTAAAAAAAATCACTGAAGGTAATATAAAACTGCATTACCCTCTTGTTATTGTATTGTGAGGAATTTCTGTGAGTTTTACAAAGAGAAGACTTCAGACACACACTTCAAGTTACCAAAGCATAATAATGAGATAAACAGGAGAAAGGTCAATGGATCGAGGGTTGAGGCCAAGAAGCTGTCTTGCTGAAACGGGTGAATGTACTTACAAAACTATTATATTACATGTATATTATTTACTTGTGTAATTTAGAAAATCTAACAGCTCAGAGTTCTACAGAAAGTGGATGTTGGAAACTGTTTCAGAGGGTTATTTTATAAAAGCAGAAATGTCTCAGATGTAAAATTCAAAATAGCACTCAGCTGACGTCAGCTTGGCCTTTCCAGTGAAAATGTCCTTCTTTTATTTCAGTTCAGAATGACACCATAGGGCCGGCGGGGTTTTTTTTTTCATCTGTTGACAGCAGAATGACGACACCCACACTGGAATAAATGCATAGTTTATCATAACAATAACTTCTCAAGGCTACATCATAAATAAACCAGTCTATTAGATCAAGGGATTGTAGCCTAAATTATGAACAGGAAGTGAGGTGAACAAACATCATCATCAAGAAGAGGTACATTGAATATTTATGCTCATTCTGTGAGGCAATGCAAGACAAAAATTGCTCTAAAAAAGTACAATTGCTGCAACTACTGAGAGTATAGTAAGTGATCGCCTTGCATTTCATACAGCTATGAGCTATCAGCGATCACAATTTAGGCTACTTCTGCTACAGTACAGTATCTCTTTAAGTTCCTCTAGATACCTGAATATAAACAGCATCCTGCTGTGGAAAGAAAGAGAAAGAGAGAAAGGTCCATCATTCCTTTATAGGAATATCTTAAAAGAAATCTTCATCAGTGCAGTGGATCTCAGAGTGGTATCCTTGCAGGGTCTCAGTGGTTCTTGAGGTGTGATCAGCAGTTTTTTGAGGGGTTTTTGGGGGGTGTGGGGGTACAGTAGGACCTTTGAAGTTGCAAGGGGTTCTTCAGAGTCATTTCCAGGGACCATTGACAGTGTTTCTTGGAATTGAAGGGGTTTATATGTTATCTTAGGTGGGTTCAAGAGTTCTTGATTGGCTACAATGGCTACAGAACGTGTTCTTAAGGGTTTTCTAAAGTACTTGAGAGGGTTCCAAGGGTCCCTGTGGATTTCAAGAAGAGAAAATTCAAGGTTTTCAGGGGGGAATCAGGCGTTGTAAGTGTCCTTGAAGTGAGTCGTAAGTGTATTAAGAGGTCCTTGTGTGGGTTCCGGGAGACCACAATTGGGTTTAAAAAGGTTTTTGAGGAGGCAGAAATTATATTTAAAAAACATTAGAAAGTGTAAGAGATAAGGTCCAGTGTGTAGCGTTTAGGGGCAGAAATGGAAAATAATATTCATCTTTATGTTTTTATTGTGGTATAATCACCTAAAACTAAGAACTGTTGTGTTTCTGTTACCTTAAAATGAGCTGTATATATACAGCCTTATTGATATCAGAATGAGTGGGTCCTCTTCCACATGTCATGTTTCTACAGTAGCCCAGAACGGACAAACAAAAACACTGGCTCTAGAGAGGGCCCCTTTGCAATTTTGCATGTTTTTAGCAGCCACCGTAGGGGAGGGTGAGATGAGGGGTGTTCAGTGTGTTGCAATCTTCAACCACACCACTAGATGGCACCAAACCCTACACACTAGACCTTTAAATCATGAATGGCTTACTGAGCAGGCCTACTGGGCACAGGATCAGGCCAGAGCCTCTGTTTGAAGTGACTATTAACGCAGAACACCACCTATTTTACACATCAAAGTCCGTTTACAGGTGTTGAGGAGTACTACTGCATTTGAGGAAAAAGCCTTTAGTGTCTCCAGAGGGAGCGAGTAGTCTAAGTCTGATATCTTCAAGTGATTTGAGCTGGTGTTGGTTGGGACTGAAAAAAACTTTTAAAGCTGCTCCTCATCTCTGCTGGAGATTAGAGACTCCAGGCTACATTAGTGACTACGAGCACAAAAAGCCAAAACCATTTTTTAAATAGCGATTGGGCCTAATCTAAAAATTATTAGACATGTTTTGCACACATTTTTTATAAAATAATATCAAATATATCCATCTCAAGTTCCCAGAGCTCAAGGTTATATCTTAAGACAACTTGTTTTGTCCAACCAACAGATATTTAAGAGATAATTCAAATTAGAGTCAAATAAAACCAGCAAGCCAAATCCTCATGAGAAGCTTGAACCAGGCAGCCTTTGATGACCAGCTAATCGATTAATCAACTAATCATTGCAGTTCTACTGAGGCTACAATACCATTTAATTCTAAAAGAGCAATGATAGCAAAGTAATTGAAATTTGTTTGATAGAATCGCTTTAAGAAAGCTGCACATGCACCTCAGGCCTTCTTTGATAGTTTCCTGTATTGTTTTGTATTCTGTAGTATTGAGTGCAATAGCTGTGCAGAGGAGTGTCATTGTGGATCTGTTTTGTGAACCAACAGCAGCACTTAAAGAGGTCTAGCTCAGCTGAAAGTGTCTCCTTCAGTCTGCCTTTTACATTTCTGTGCCCAGGGACTCATTGTCTCATAATCTGCTCATAAGTTAAAGGATGTATGTATGACTTTCAGAAGAACCACCATTTAATCCCTCATATAGTGCAACATCCCATCACTAAATCAAGAACAAAAAAATCCTAAATAAAAGAAGGGTTTTAACACTTACTTGGACGGTGAAGCTGTGACAAGAAAATGCTAAAATATGAAAACCCCTCAGGACTGGGTGTTTGGATAAAGCTGAAAAAACAACCATCACCCCCTCCCCACCTGTATCCTGCATGCGGAACACCGATGCATCCCGGCAACACTTGCCCCCTCTGTCCTCAGTCAGCATCCCAAACTCTGGATGCGGTCTTGCCTCTCTGTGCGCCGTCCTCTCCCATCCATCCCTGCTGCAGCCTCATGTCAGGTGCGGGCAGTCACCTACATAACGTGTGTAGATGGTGTGTGTGCATGCGTGCTTTATAGTCATCCAAACCTCGGCGCGCACTCGGTGCGGTTGGGTGCCTCGGTGCTGGTGATGTTATACTGCGGGTCGGGTGTCCAGAAAAACACATAGTAAATCACCAGTATGAACGCAGCCACGGACACGCAGAGGAAATAGACAATCGCCATCGCCACTTTCACCCAAATCTTAGTTGACATGTTGGTGTGTTTGGCCCGCAGCTCGCCCGGATAGCTGGGCCTCCGCTTCATGTCCCCGTTCAGCTTATCCGCGGTCACGGTCACTTGTCTGCCAGCCGCTTTCATCTTGGTATTAAAGCTACAACCTTATCTAGCGATGTCTCCTCTGTTGAGTGTTGTGTGATCATTTGAGTCCGGACAACAGAGCCAGCCGCCCCCCCTCTCCCGTCCGCAGCTCTTTCCCCCTCCGGTGCAGGTATGGGATGCAGTCTGAGCTGCTCGGGTCCCGTCACCTCCTCCGGTACCGTGTCCGCAGGACGGATAGGCTGCCTGACCCCTCTGAGTCCTCGGTGCGCACCGGGCAAACTGAACTCAAGAAGGCTGTCCCTGGCATCAGCTGGATGGGACCGCAGTCAAGCTAGCATGGGTTAAACGGGCCGCTTCCGGTAGGACTTTTCAAAATAACACACACCGTGACTGCACCGCAGTCAGAGAGGGAACAGATACATTAAAGAGAAAATCCAAGAGGCGAATGAACAATAAGTAGCCAAACACAACATAATAATACTCGTAGTTTTTTAATAGTAGTAAGGTGGGCTTATATGTTTCACTCATGACGACAGATCATGGAGAAGGAAAAGTCCACCTCTATTCTGAAGGAAAATTCACCACGTTTCCGGTGCCGCTGCGCGCGTCTCCGTCTGACTTGACGCAGCTTCGGACGAGGAGGGGCTGAAAGTACGCAACACCCAACGATTGGGTCATAGTTTGAGAGAAACGTCCCGCAGCAGAAGATGGGAGAGATGCAGTCCTCATCCGCAAATTATCACCGCGTCGGATTTTATCCTGCAGCCTGTAAAATCTGCACAGCCTCTGGAGCCCATAAAAAACCCCACACACATCGAAAACATAAAAAAGCTTTCTCTATATGGATGAGTCACATGCTGCAGCCATAAAATGTAGGCAGCGCATTGTGAGGGGGGTTTCTCACCTTCATTATGTCCTGTTAAGAGGGGATGAAAAGAAGAGCTATCCTTCTTCTTGTCCTGCAGCAGCCAAGGACAAAACCCTGATGCACAAGACAAGACTCAAACACAGCACAGCACTTTGGCTATTCAATATGTGCAGGGGGCAGAGTGCTTTCACACTGCCACACTGCCTGGTGAGCAGGACATAAATTCATGTGTCTGTGGTGGGTGAATAGAGGAGCAGCAGCATCATCAGCACACACATTTCAGGGGATGTAATGTGCAGGAAATATTATGAGCATCAGGCATTTTTAATTCAACATATAGATTTGTAAAGAATTCATCCTGACACTAAACGTTATTTTTTTATCCGTCTCACAGAAGGAAAAAAAAATCAGACCTGATGAAAGACATCAGAGGAATAGATTTATTGGCTAAATGTGAGAAACAAAAACTGATGTGTGCTTTATATTTCATACAATTTGGAAAGCTGTACAAACATCAGGGTTCTTCTTTTTGATGGGGGCATTCATTTCATCAATGGCTTTTACAACATTAAAAAGCAACGATTTTGGATTCATGCTATAGTCTTGATTAGTTTATGAAAACAGCTGCACACCACTCCCAAAAAGGCAAAACTTGTTAGTTCTCAGAGCGATTACACGTTTCAAACAGGAAGACGTAGAAATTGATGTACATTGAAATATCTACTGCCTCAAATACAATCTGTCATCAAAGCTCAGAAAAGCAAACATCCATATGCCAGAAAGGAAGAAAACATAAAAACAAAACATTCATAGCTCTCAGGCTCCATTTTGCACAAACACTCAACTGTGGAATGTTCATTTCCATTTAAAAACTGTACATATTGCAGTTCCTTTGAAAGAAAATACATGTTTATTCCTCTGAACACAAAAACATTAAAGCATCCCATTTATCTGAATGTTTTCAAACGCCACAGGCGAGCCACTACAACTAACATAATTCAAGAGCCGTTTGCAGAAAACAAAGCACAAACAAACCAAACTAAAGCCCTTGGTCTGCTGAGGTATGAGTGAAGGGTTTCATTTCAAAATGAACTGTCCATTAAAAGAAACTACAGCCAAAGTTCAGTACTCTTTACTCAAGTAGTAATCATGTTTAATCATGAATGTCTGCATTTCCAAACATGACATTTACCGTATATCCTCAAATCATGGCTGTTAACAAAAATATACATATAGTATTTAACACAAAACTACTAATCTTTTTGAGCTGGTCTCTTTTTTCCATACCTTTAATCCATTTTGAAATGAGACACTTGATTTTTAAAACAAACTTTTCGTTTAAGAGGCAGCGTGTCATCTGAGGGGAGGATGGAACTCGTATCAGACTGATGACAAATTTCTCTCTAGAACTGCTGATTCAAAACCCATTAGAATCACAAAATGACTGCACAGTCTGCGTCACTAAACACATAAAACATTTCCTGATTATTATGAAGCAGAATTACATCATTAAAATAGCAAATGGATCAACTAACTGGTATTTTGATAGATTTGAGATAAGGAGGAGATGTGAAGGAGTCACATGGTGTTCTGTCAAAGTGCCCTTAAGAAAGACACCTGATCCTATAAATTAATCTGGGTGACAGCATCAGCCAAACGACAGCATGTGTGCTGACAGTCATGTGACAGCCGTTCCCAGTCGCTCACTCTCATTCACATCTGACCCACATGATCACTGAAGTCAGTTATTCTACAACACACACACAGCAGGACTGCATAGTTGGCTCTGATATAAAACATCAAATAAATTACACTTTAAACATCATGATCTACCTGCAGTGAATCTCACAGAAACAGCCAGGCGAAAGGATTCAAAATAGCGTCATTGGGCCCTGATATGAAAAGAAACATATTTCACTGCACAATCTGACAAAGCAACTAAAAGCCGGATTATAAAACCAAAGAATAGGGCATGGTACAGAGTGGTGTCCCATCTCTGCATTAATGTGATGGTCAAGACACAAACATAGCCTCCACAATCACTGCAACTGCAACTAGAGCCGACTAGATTTAATTTTCCTGTTCTGCAGGAAAATTGGATCAACTTTGTTTCCTGTTCTGCAGGAAAATTAAATCTTATGTAGATTTATTGCCAAATGTAGCTCACACCAACAGTCCTGTCTTAGTCTCTCATACAACACTGAAGCTTGTAGACAACAGGCAAAACAACTAATGTCAAAGGGGAACTCCACTGATCGTAAACATTAAAGTCTATTTCCAGGTGTTGGGAAGTTCTACTGCATATGTGGGGGGAAAAAAGTTGTATAAAGCCTTTTGTGGCTCCAAAGGGAGCTGCATGAAATGTGATTAATGTCCTCAGTGATGTCACTTGAGTCAGTGCTGGTTGGTGCTTCAGACTGCAAGTTTGAAAAAGAAAGAAAGAAATCTGAGGGTGTGGCATTAGAAAGAAGTGAGCCTACCAAACATCTGTAGCCTGGTTCTCATCTCTGCTGCAGCCTAGAGGCTCCAGGCTACATTAACCTCGAGTAGAATAACAAACCCGAATCTCAGACTGAACCGTGGGCAGTCGAGTGGCATTGTGGGTAATGTAGGTGCAACATTTTAAAAAGGAAGAAGGATGCAAGTAATAAAAAAATATATTTCTGGTTGAACTGCTTGAGTCTGACAATGTTACAAGAGTGAAATGCCAAACTTGTTGAAAACTCTTAACATATACTGTACCTAGTGGTAGCCATTAACCCAGTCTGCTAGTAAATATGACTGCCAGAACACAATTCAGACATGTTTACAACAATAATCTGATCAAGCATTAAAGAAGTAAATATGTTCCAGCCGAAACAAACTGTTCTGTTCCTGAGACAGCTGATCAGACATGTCTTAAAAGATGTGGATGCCTTTTATAAACCCACATCAGTCCAGTTAGGGCTTGTTGTGATAGTTCTCTAAGCACAAGTTCTTGGCCTCACAAAGCCAGCCCACACAGCCTGCTTCTTTTAAGTGAAAGTGATTTTTCCTCAGCATGTGCCTTAAATGATCTTCTGTGATCACATTTTATACACATGGGGACTTTTGGACAAAGTTGCATAATGTTCAGTTCATTTTACAAATGCAGCAAAACATTTTGAAGCTTTTCTGTTTTGAAAACCAGTGACTGACTTTTATTTTCATACCTTAATACTTAACAGGGTGAGATAAAAATTGGCGGCCGCCCAGAGGTGATCCAAAAAAATGTTTAAAACGGCTCAGAGTGAAAGCTGAAAAGAGGCCTGTCCATGTTGGCGATGCACAGTTCTTCGTCCTCATGATGATTTAATTCTTTTTTTTTTCTTTCCATGTGTAATGGTCACTTCAGTGATGAGTAGTGTGATGCTCTTCGTCCATCTCACCTTTCCATTCTCCTCAGAAGTGAGTCTGTTCCCAGCAGTTTCAGCCTGTTGATATAAACAAGAGGAGGAAGTGGTGGTGAATATGTGTGTGTGTGTGTGTGTGTGTGTGTGTTTGTGTGTCATTGTGCTTAGTGCTTTTATCCAAAGCACATCGCAGTACCATAAGTGTGCACATTTCTAGAGCGAGTCGCCCTGGGGTAGAATTCTTACTATGACTCTAGTAGCATTATTGCCATCACTCTGCACATTCAGCTCCTCTTCTGCTGAAAGGGAGAAATGATCACATACAAGGCTCCTAATAATCAATACAATATGTACGCCATATCTTTCCCGATCTTTAAGCCACAGCCACCAATTTTGATCTTACATTTAAAAAATATAACATTATCTAGTTGATCATGAGGCAAGGTGTATTTACAAGTTCAATAATACATTAAGCATAATCCCGTGGGATACAACCACACTACTGAAACAAAAGAAAACACTGTCCCTTAGTGAAATGACAATACGATGCAGTATAAGATTTATGTGCCCCTGCTGGTTCAAGAACATGTGGCTTTCTAACAAGATGAAAGTAGAATACATAATAGTTATTATTCATTCCATGTTCTCTCGCTGTCCAATTAAGTCACAAAATGCCAGAATATTTCTTGGTCGGTACTAAGCGGTTACGTGTGGCCTCTGCTGGTTGCCTCGTCTGACTCTTAACCCATGCTACAGTTCAAAAGTTTGGAATTGTCTGCCACAAAAGCTTGATTTGGTACAATCAGGAGGCTGAGGGTCTTAAATGGTCTTTCATGCTTTTTCGTCCTGGTAAATCCTGAGCTCCTTCAAAGCTGTCTAAAACAATATTTCAAAAGCTAAAAGTTTAATTCTGTTTCGTTTGGAGAGTTTCCTCTGTCCTGTCAAGTTTCTAACTACAATTGTTAAACAGTACATTTGTACATGGAAAACTGCTCAAATGAAAACTTTTCATTATGTGCTGGTACTCTCCTCAGATAATGGACAGTGAAGTGAACCTGTAAACTCTGCTGTGGAGGGTAATTTCTTTTTTTTAAATAATTACAGACTGCAAGATCACCGGAACAGGTTTAGTGTTTTTTAAGAGGGGTGTTTTCTGGTACTTACGTGATTTACATCATTCAACTCCACAGCCAGACGCTCCACTGTGGAGTCTCACAAACATCACAAGATTTAATTCAATCAGACTTCAAACGGTCTCCATTCTGTCTGCCCTATCATCTGTCCAGAAGGCTACAGCTCATTTCCTCTCAAAAGCCTTTTAAAAATGTAATTGTGCCTCTAATTTCCCTGATTTCCTGATCTCCACCCTGACACCAACACATACAATAACACTGACACACAATTACATCCACAGATGTGCACATGCACACAAACACACCATGTCCACATGAGCTCATCTGCCGTTTATCACAAATGAGTCACCAGGAGAAGTGTAAATGCAATCAGTGCGGCTTTTACACCAAAGAAAAAAGATGATAACAACAACTTCCCCAAACACTTAAAAATAGTCATATTGATCTAACATTTTCATGTTCTACTGAACAGCAAAAACTCAACATGTTCAGCAACAGATCGTCATTAGAGACTGAGATTCACCAAAATGTGAGTATTGGAGATGAACAGGAAGATTCAAATGGTCCCAGTTTGTAGTCCTGTAACTAGGGCTGCAACTAACAATAACTCTCATTATTGATTATTATTTTCTTTATTAATCCATTGTTTGGTCTATAAAATGTCAGAAAATGGTTAAAATGGCCACTCACAATTTTCCAGGGCCCAAGGTAATGTCTTCAAATTTTGTCAGACCAACAGGCCAAAACCACAATGTGTTCAGTCTACTATTATATGACAAGAAAAACAACATATCGTCATAAGAGAAGCTGAAGCACACAGAATGTTTGGCCTTTTGTTTAAAGATGACTGAAACCATTAAAGAGATGTTTAAACCTTTCTAGTATCCTTTGGACCTTAACAGGAACCAAAATGATACCGGAGTGGTCCCTAGTCTCGTGGTTCTTCATTATCTTGTATGATCACATCTCATTTGTTTTTACACTCTTTAATGAAGACATATGGCTGAAATGTGTGAACTTAATTTTAATTCTCTATTTCAAATGCTTTAGACAACCATGAAAGATAACTGGGGGCATTGTTTTCAAAGTGTAAGGAAAGGAGTAATTTACTCCTCTTGACAAACCCCTACAACCAAAGAACACCTTTCCATTTCCTGGTGTTTTTACTATGTAAATCTAAGCAGCACATCACACTAACTTCTAACTGGGTTTTCAGACTGTGGCAAGCCTAGAGACAAGTTGATGTAAAGTAAATTGCCTTTCAAAACTTAGCCATTTGCCAAAGTGATAACGCCACAGACACAAGCTAAGTGGCTGTAAGGAGAGCGTCTAATGACTGGACTTCCTCTAGTCTGTGGTTTGTTCTCACTTATAAACCACTGTGTGCAGAGATAAAGGATGGACAGATAGATCATGTGGAGATGTAGCTCAATGAGGAAAGAAAAACACTGATTCTAACCAGGGTGAGTGGTTGCTCCCATACTGAAAATGTAGACACTAATGAATCGTGGTACCATGAGGTATTTCCAGGATGCAAGTGTAGAAATATCATTGCGGTATTAATTTCAGGAAGTGCTTGTTTCTGGGTGAATCTACTGCATCAACCTGAATAATAATAAAGGCTTTTGTGGGTCGGTATGACTAAAAATCAACTTCACATCCATTAAGTACTTATAAAGGGGAGAGAAAACACAGTCATGTTCAAACAGGACTGTAGCCAGGAATTTGGAAATACTGAGATTTGCCTGGACTCCACAAGTAAATTCTTAATATTGTTGGGGTTTTTTTTTAACATTTTATAATTGACTGTTAATCTCTATTTCCTGTAAACTATATTTCCCCATTTCAAAGTCTTATCCACACTCATTCTTATAGAGAAAATAATAAATTTTCTGTAATGTCACCCAAAACATGAACATATATCTCAATCCCTGACAGGCAAGTGAGGAAAAAAAAAATGATGGACTGATGTCCTACTCTGAGGTGCTTGATTTGTAAATAGATCTCCAAGCTCCTGTTTGGTGCTGCTCAGATACATGTCGTCATCCATGTTGGCTGAGGCATCGCCCTCTCAATCTGTGCACCATCTTAAATTTCAAAGACTTGCCAGCTAACACATAAGTAGCTAACTATTTGAGTCCTAAACATGACAGGTTTATCTTAAGACCTGGATACAGTGATATATTAAGTAGCATTTGAGGGCAAAACATTTTTTGATAGGCAATGATACAGCAAAGTAGGCCTAACTGAATAAAAATACAAGGTAGTTATTTAGGGGTTTTTGGCAGGGCAGTTTTGCTGGAAACATCTAATTCCCAAGATGTACATAAATGTACAGAAAACAGGCCACACACACACACACACACACACACACACACACACACCCACACCCACACACACACACACACACACACAAACACACACAAACACACACACACACACACACACACCAAACGCTCACATGAAGTTACTACTTTCAGAGTCTTTCACAGAAGCAGCAAGAAAACAGCCAGGAGGAGTTTCAAACAGGAGTGGTGTCCTGATAAGTTAGAGGAGGCAGTGAGGTTGTGACAGATCCAAAAACCTGCCACAATGCTGTGCTTCTGTGTGAGAGTATAAATATAACTTTGGATTTGTCATGTCACCAAACAGCCCCCCTCATTAATTATTTAAATGTGGTAGGCACAAAAAAAAAGCAAGGATGAGTGAGCAAGAAAACCACAACAAGGAAGATGAGGATATCAAACCCGGTCACAAAAATAAAAAGAAAGAGGGAAGTGTGAGAGGATGTTAGAAAGGCGCAGGGGATTTCTTACAGCAAGCTACTGTCTTAAAGTCACAGATATGGACCGCACCTGAATACGTCTGCTCTGTCTCTGCCGGCGGAGCATCAGTCCCAGCGGGGGCTGCATCGTCATCTTTCTCTCCTGCTGGTTCAGAGAAGCTCTGTTCATCCACCAGGATGGTTGGAGAGGCAGGAGAGTCCAGTTTGTCTGCTGTCAGAGAGGAACAGAGAGAACTACATTATAGTGTCTGATCCATTCAACTGATCTATTCAATATTTTTTCACCATCTAAGAACACGTGTGTGTTAAAAATCTAATAAATGTTTAGCTCAAAAGGAACTTGGGGTAAGCTCATTGATTCTGTTTCATTTTTAGCCATGCTTCCAGTGTGGCTCTGGGGATGGAAATGTTGGTCTGTTGGTCCACCACTTCGGTCCAGATCAAAATATCTCAACAACTGAATGAAATGCCATGAATTTTTTTTTTAGATGTTCATGGTGCCCAGATGATTCATTCTTTAAACTGTGGTGATCCCCAGACTTTTCCTGTATTGCCACCATGATGTTTGCATTTGTGGTTCACAGTGAAATATCTTGACAAATAGCATGGAACAACTCATGAAGTTTGGTATACACATTCATGTCCTTCTCAGCATGAATTAGAACAATCTTGGTGATGCTTTGACTTTTCATCTAGTGCCATCATAATTTAAAAATTCTAATTTGTCCAATATTTTGGTGTATGACCAAATACCAGTTCACATTCCTAACAGTCTCAGCTGTACTTGGTGTTTAATGCTAATTAGCCTGCTAATTTAGCATGCCAACATGCTAAACTAAAATGTTAAAACACAGTACACATTGTGTTTGCTTAAACCTACAAAACACAACATTGACATAGCATCACATTTTAAGTTGATATGGCAATCTTGTTAGGAAACAGTTGCAGAGTTACACATTCAGTAGTTACAGAACAACATGATACATTTGGAGATGTGTTTGTGGCCACCTGGAGAATGTTGGGCGACCCACAATGCCATCATTTGCAAACTAACTGTGTTTACTGACAACTTCAATGAACTATGAACTATGAAGTGTTCCCAAAACGTATGTAGTCATATCTCAATATAAACTGTTGAGGCTTTCGGGGATGCCCCTTTCATTCTCAATCATGATATTATCACCTGTTACCAGTTAACCTGTGGAATGTTCCAATCAGGTGTTTTTGAGCATTCCACAACTTTCCCAGTCTGTTGTTGCCCCTGTCCCAACTTGTTTGAAACATGTTGCATTAAATTCAGATTGAGCACATATTTTCAAAAATCTATGAAGTTGATGAGGTAAAATATTATATCATCTTTGTGCCGCTTTCAGTGGAGTATATGTCAGAAGGGATAAGCAAACTTTTATTTGGAATAGAGATTTTAAGTCTAACAATCCTTCTCTTTTAGCTCTGTTTTTGGTCTCTACCAGCTTTGGACGGACATTTTTGGGTCTTTGACTGATAAATGCCAACTATGTTCACCAGCTAGTCTTCAACTGTGCCTGCTGTCTGCTGCTGAGCAGGGAGTGCACAGCAGGTTTTTAGAGGTTATTCTCTGAAAACAGCTGCCTGCTGCAGGCAAAAACAAAAAAATCAAAACAGTAAAGTTGCAGGTCTGACAGATAAACAATGAGCTGAAACTCAGTATAAAACTCTGTAAAGCTGTGGGGAGCTGCAGATTTTTGTGATAATTCTCTGTAGGCTCATTATGAAGAACGCCTTCTTTTGCATTGTTTTCACATTGTCATTTGATACATTATGAAAATATTGATTAGAGCCACCTTTACAACAGCACATAAATGGTGTCACTGTGAGCATGTATTCATAGTTCAATGCACCACTGAGCTGCAGAGTTTTGCTTTTGTTTTGTTTGATTGATTTCTGATGTTTTTATTACTTTGTGATGGAGCAGCAGGTGTATCCTGGTCCATCACCACAGCAGCCTCGCTGACCTCAGAGGGGGCAGAGTCAGATGGTGGTGCAGTGGAGGAGTCTGCTGGAACAGACTCTGTACCTGACACTATCACAGTGTTCTCTGAAGGAGACGAAACGTCTATGGCTGAATATGAATCACCGGGGGGGGCGGGGTAAAGATTGGAGAGGTAAAGATTGAGAGAGGAAATGATTAAGTAGAGGGGAGACGAGGGTGAGGAGGCAGGGATGGAGAGGAAGGGAAAAAATAGAGAGAGACAAGATAAGACATAAGCAAAGTCGAGCAGAGAACACAAGACAAGACACAAAATCAAAGGGACAGAAAAGAGGAGAGATACATCTAACAGCATTTCTCTTCTGCGACCAACGTTCTAACCCGACCTTGAGACTAATCAAGGAGAGACATCAGAGAACAAACAGAGACAGAGAAGAGTGACAGACAGAACTGATGTGTAACTGAATATGTAGTGATTGACACAGACCTTTGTCACATGGTACAACGACCAAAACAGACCAAGCTCAATATCACAAAACCAATTAGCTTGTGGTGGATTGCAATGATTTAAATATGGATGTTGCTGCAAAGAAGCTACAAATTCACACACTTTCAACCCGGCAGCACAGAAGATCTATAAAATCAGCACAGTTTCAGGGTGGGCACCCAAGATTAGTGTCACTAATTCAGTAGCTGACCAAATGTGAAATATGGTCCCATAGGCCCCCTGTCTGTTCTTGAGGTATGGTCTTGATTAATGTCCACTAAAGTGAAGTGCTTTTGCAGAATATTATGATGTCACAGTGAGGTTGACATTTTGGATATAAAATGTCATCACTTCTTAATTTTATCCTGTTAGACATTTGTGTGAAATTGTGTCATAATTAGCATATTAATTCTTGAGTTATGACTAAAAATGTGTTTAATAGGTCACACTGACCTTCTCCTTTGACCTCTGACCACCAAAATCTAATCAGTTCATCCTCGAGTCCAACTGAATGGTTGTGGTAAATTTGAAGAAATTACCTCAAAGTATTCCTGAGATATTGTGTTCACAAGAATGAGACAGACAGACAGACAGACAGACAGACAGACAGACAGACAGACAGACAGACGTACAGAACGTACAGACAAACGGACAGACAACCCGAAAACATAATGCCTCCGGCCACGGCATATCAACAACAGTATAGTTATTTCTGGATTCTTATTTTGTTCCAATGATGCACACTGTCAAAACAAATGGACAGAAATCCACAGCTCCTCCTGTCCACATGTCCAAGTGTCATTGAGCAAGCTCGGCCATTTTGTATTTCAAATCAATTCGGTGTTATTTTGCCTTTGTTGGAAATTCATTATTTTGACACCTTAGTAAGTATCTGTACCTGTATCCTCCCCTTTCTGAGCTGGTTCATGGGAGCTGGAAGCTTGGCTCTCTTTCCCTTTCTCATCCTCCTGCTCCTGGTCCTCCTTCTGGGACGGGCTGGCCTCCATGCTGGGGGGTTTCAGCGGGCTCTCGCCTCCCATGCTACTCCGGGGCGACAGCATCTCCATTTCCTCCCCCCAGTCTGATACAGGCTGGTGGCTGTCCAACGGGGAGAAGGGGCTGAGGGGCTTGCCTCCCTCTGGGGATTCCTGAACTGGTGCTGGGGCGGGGATGTAAACCTTTGGCCTGGGAGTCCGCTGCTCTTTGGGGCTTCCCGCTGATGTTCGTCGAGAACGAGGTGCAGGAGATGCAGTGGAGTTGTCTTTGCTCTTGGCGGGTTTCTCTTTCCCCTTGTCTTTCTTCTCATCACCCCTGGAGTCGTGATCTGACTCGCTTCCTTCCTCTACTGCTTCGTCATACTCCTCTGAACCACTGGCATCCTCCCATTCATCTTCATCATCCTCTCCATGTCCGTTATTCTCATCTGCCTGAAAAAAGAAGAGGGGGAAGAGAAATTATTAAAAATACTATAAAGAGTTGGAAATATATAACTTGCAATAACTGATCTTTTTATCCTCTTGGGGGCAGTGAAACAAGCGGTTGATAAGGTAACTCGTTAGCAAGCAGTTGTCTATTTAACCATTCTGCATTTATGGAGCAACATTTGGAGTCGTGCTTATGGCCATTTGGCAACAACAATATTTACTCTCCATTAAGCTTTTAGGTTTGGGCTCCACTAACTCCTGAAGGAAATATCTCTGCTCTGTATAGCTCTGTAGCAGCAACCTATCTTTGTCACCAGTTTGTTGCTGTGGGTTTTCAGAACATTTTGATCTAAAAGATCAACACTAACTGAGTGGTAAACCAAAAGTATCAGGCTGGGAAACCAAAACCATGATCTTAAAATACATGGAAATGCTCCATGGAATTATACACTCCACACAACTACTAGGGATCAATAGTTAATGTAAAATTAATCATAGGGTTAAGTTTGCCATCTGCCATAAAAAGATTTTTATGACGTGTTAGTTGATTTCTGTTCTTCGAGTAAGTGATGTGTGTCCATGCAGTGTTTGTGCACTAAATGATTGAATTCTTGGCTGAGGATTCCATCATCTTTTATCAGGATTTCTCATTGTCAACGAGACAGACACTGTAAAACCAAAGTTTAATTTCCTGCCAGGGTTTGACTCCAGTTGCCACTACCTACTGTACATTACTGATGAGGTTGCTAGCATTACTAATCCAGATGACATGAAACAACTCATGAATTACCTTCTGTGCTGTTGGAGGTTTGGACTTTTCCACTTCCTCCTCCTCCTTTTTAGTCTTCTCTCTTTTTGTCTTGTCCTCCTTCTCCTTGTCTTCTTCTTTCTCTCCTTCCCAGCGGTTGTCATGCATACTGTCAAAAGCATCCAGATGTGTCAGAGGTTCAATGCACAACAATGCTAGAAGCAGCAAATACCAACCTCACAGCTAACTCTCAACAAAGAAACATATTATCGTCTCCCCACAAACACATACCAATGCATTTTACAGAGTTAGAAAATATTACAAATCAAGGAGGAACATGTTCCTAAAAAACAAGAAAAAACACACTGCAGTGTTAGCAGCACTATTTTTAACCATTAATGGACAACATCCAAATGTTTCAGTGGGTGAAAAACAATACACAACTGGTTTACTTACCAATACCTAGAATCCCCTGATGAAGAGTACCAGATTCACAATAAAAGCCCAACAAATGGAAATTGTCGTCATCAATAAATAATCTTTAAAAAAAATAGTTAGTTGCATTTTTAACACCGGTCCTGTCTCCTATAAGGTTGCTAAGTGCCTTCAACATGCTATAAGCTCTACAGTAGACTTGGTTGAACATGAACTGACAATGAGACATTGTAGAGGAGAGACTAATGTTTGGATTTACCTGTAGCTTGGTTTCTGTCCTCGGCCCCTTCCTCTGCCCCGGTCTCCTCTGGGCCCCTGTGTCCTGCCTTGGGAAAGGAAGTCACCAAATGTCGGACCTTTAGGAGGCCGCTTGCTGTCATCTGCATGGAGGAAATATTGATGGTGAAAGTAAGTCAAGTTGTTTTGCAATACTTGATCTAAAGGTAGGGTGAATGAGAGAGGGGAGGGACTGACAGAAGAGAAAAGAGGTGAGGGATGAGTGTTTTCATTTTGCCAAGATCATAAACTTTGCAGCAAGAGATACAGAAAATCAAATTTAAGACCAAGACTTATAAGACTAAATATTAAATCACTATTTGTGCCCTCAGTGTCATACAAACTATGTTCTGTATTTATCCAAGAGTGGAGTCCTCTAATAACTGTATATAAGACATTTAAACAGGTATCTGGTAAAAACAAAAACGGTCTATCCATTTCTTTATCCGTTTCTCCCCTTTCTGCTGCTGTAGTCTGAGAGTCCATGTCTAATATAACATCAATCAAGACTTGTTTGACAGTGGCTGTCCTGCAGTGTCAAACTGCTGCAAGGTTCATCTGAACTCTGGGACAAAGCCAAGCATCTATTTGTTAGCTAGTGGGTAATAGATGCCTCCAAGTGTGAGGAAAGGAAAAGAGACCTTACAGATTTTAAAGACAGATAAAGAAAGATATAAACTGGATTACATTATACTGTGTGTAACACAGAGATAAATCCCTACAATAAAAATGCTAAAACTCAGCAAAAACATATGTTGAAGTGAAGAGCAGCAAATGAAAAGCTGTAATTTCAACTATGTGTAAATATCCAACATGTTTAAGGGTCAAGTCGAAATTGCCTTGTTCCTTTTCAGACATGGCTAATCATTTTGTTTTCATATAAGCATCATGATGAGGAATGACAAGAACAGACAACAAATACTGACACCTTAGCAAAAACATATTAGCTCCTTGGGTTTTGGAAATTTTCCACTAAAGAAGCTGTGACTGTGTCACAGAGAGAAAGACCACTCAACCTCCCCCAAATTCATCATGGAGGAAAATAAGAGAGGATGAAATGAGACACAAATAATGAGAAAAAAATGTTGGAAGATGGGAAAGAAAGGATACTAGCATGGAAAGGATGTGATTGAGAGTGGAAAGCAAAGAGAATAAAAGGCAGTCAAAGTGAGAGAACAGATGAGCAGCTGATGGAGGGATGAAGGAAGGTTGGAAAGAGAGAAAGACGCATATAGAGGTGTGAAGGAATGAGGAAATCATTCAAGTTTAGAGGTTAGGGAAAGATGCGAGAGGAGAGAACGAAGGGAAGAAGAGAGAGAAAGGTCAGAGACCGAAAGCTCTAACAGGGGAGGGGATGCAAAGAGGGGGGAGGAGGATAAGAGCAAGAAGGGGGAGCGAGGAGGAGGATGTTATAAAAGGTCAAAAAGAGAAAGATACAAGTACAAAAGAAATGAACGGATCAGTGAGGATTAAAGAAAAAACAGAATGATAATGAAGAGATTGAACAGAGCAGCTTGGGGCTGTGAAGAGAACACTCAAGTCATTCCAGAAATGAGATCTCAGACAGACACACACACACACACACACAAAGCGAGTGCAGGCTTTAATGTGGTGCAGGTGTAATGCCATAATCTGTAATATACGCTCCAGTTAGTCGGACACAAAGAAATGAAAAAAGAAAACAGAACTGAGCAGCAGTTAGAAATAATTATTTGCTTTTGTTTGAACCTTTTCACAGTACAATACAGCCTAGAAGATTTGACTGACGATTGCAAGTGCTGATTCGACTTTCATCCATAAGATACTCAGAGAAGGCAGCACAAACTCGAAGGCCCTATTCAGATATGGTATTAATGTTCCATCCTGAGCGATCCGGTAGACAGCTCAAAGTCCGTCAGTTCAAGCATTATAATGCGTCTCCACATGCATCTAGTGGCCACTTGTGATCGGATCTCACTTCCCCGCTCAAGACGCAAATAAACACATACATCACTGAGACAAGTGGACACAATGATTTCTACACAAAGAAATAAATAACTTAAGGTAAAACATTGGCAGAATTTACAGGAAGGCCCAAAGGATTTAGAAGTCATAGACAGCACTTCGCAAAGTTTATAATGTTTGTCCTAACTCAACAACTCACAAAACTGAGTGATTTTTTTAAGGGAGTCTGTGGACTTTTTTTTTTTTTACATGTTTTCTCTCAATAAATTGTTGTCTTCCTTTAAAATTAGTGGAAATAGTGAAATCAGCTGAGACAGTACATTCAAACAGCTGCTAAATGTTGACAAGGAAGACGCTTTGAACTCTCCACTTGTGATTGGATCACTCATGATGGATATTAAAACCAGGTCTGAAAAGGGCCTAAGAACTATTTACGAAAACTGTTTGACATCTTGAGGTGTATGCAGTCAGAAGCTAAGACGTGCTGTCAGCCTCAGGGAAAGATTAGCAAATCCTTACAGATGCTCATCCAATTCCAAAATAAGATTCAGTTTGACTTTTATTGCTTTTATGGTTAAAATTTAGATAAGAAGTGCATAGGTTAGTGCACTGAGTAGGGATGCACCAAAATGAAAATTCTTGGCCGAAACCGAAAATAATGAAACACTTGGCCGAAGGCCGAATACCGAACGCGGTTTTTCACAGTTTTTCATTTATTTTGCCAATTTTTTCACCATTGCATAAATTAAATAGCCTAAATGTGCTTTTTACTTTTTTGT